>PVLA01013912.1:0-33809 GCA_004027455.1 Hydrochoerus hydrochaeris | reverse complement strand
GGGAAAATTATAACACCCTGAAAAAAGAAATTGAAGAGGACCTCAGAAAATGGAAAGACATCCCTTTTTCATGGATAGGAAGAATAAATATTGTGAAAATGGCCATTCTTCTGAAATTGTTATACAGATTCAATGCAATCCCAATAAAAATACCACTAACATACCTCATAGATCTCGAGAAATCACTCCTAAAATTCATCTGGAACCAGAAGAGATCTAGAATACCAAAGGCAGTTCTAAGCAGCAAAGCCAAGGCAGGAAATATCAAAATCCCTGACTTGAAGTTATACTACAAAGCTACTGTAATAAAATCAACATGGTACTGGAATAAAAACAGACCTGAAGATCAATGGAATAGACTAGAAGATACAACTATGAATACATTCAACCACCTTATCTTTGATAAATGGGCCAAGCATGTTCACTGGAAGAACGATTGTCTCTTTAATAAATGGTGCTGGAAAAACTGGCTATCCATTTGCCAAAAACTAAAATTAGACCCTTGCCTGGCACCATGTACTAAACTAAAATCTAAATGGATCAAAGATCTAAATATTAAAACAGAAACACCAAATCTGTTGCAAGACAAAGTAAGTAAAATTTTTGAAGACATAGGGGTAGGTAGAAAATTCATGAACAAGAACCAAACTGCATGGGAAATGCTTCCCAGAATCAATAACTGGGATCATGTCTTATTAAAGAGTTTCTGCATGTCCAAAGAAATCTCCAGCAGAGTGAAAAGAAAACCCACAAACTGGGAAAACAATCTTAGTGAACTCTCCCTCAGACAAAGGACTTCTGTCTAGAACTTATAAAGAATTAAAAAAATCATACCTCTGAAATTCAAAGACCCAATTCAAAATTGGGCATCCAAAATGAACACACAGTTCTCAGATGAAGAAATATGAATGGCAAATAAATACATGAAAAAAATGTTCATCATTATTGGTCATTAGAGAAATGCAAATTAAAACCACACTGAGATTCCATCTCACTCCAGAAATAATGGCCACGATCAACAAAACTACCAACAACAAATGCTGGAGAGGCTGTGGGGGGAAAAGAAACTCTTCTGCTCTCTTGGTGGGAGTGTAGACTTGTGCAACCACTGTGGAGGTCAGTCTGGAGATTCCTCCAAAAGCTGGGGTTGGAAGTCCCATTTGACCCAGCTATTCCACTCTTAGGCATATTCCCAGAAGATCTGAAAACATCTTAGCACAGTGATATATGCACACCCATGTTTATATCAGCACAATTTATAATAGCCAGATCTTGGAAACAACCTAAGTGCCCATCAACTGAGGAATGGATAAAAACATTGTGGAACTTTTATGCAATGGAGTACTACTCAGCTATAAAGAATGACCACATTGAGATATTTATACATAAATGGATGCAACTTGAATTCATACTCATAAGTGACATAAGTCAAACTCACATGTATAAATACCATATAGTCTCCCTGGTATAAAAAATGTAAGAGTACAGAAGATTTTATGGTAATCATCGTTCACCATTATACTGCTTTGAAGTCTTATGTTTTCATTCATTGGTTGGAATGGTTTTATTCTGTTTTGTTTGATCTTAATATACATGATCGTATGAATAGTTACTTTGAAAGCAAGACAATATGGCAGCCATTTTTGATTTAATATCATCTTTCTCTGAAGTCCTACCATGCTCTCATTTTTCTGTTACCATTGGTTCTATCACATTGTGTGTTATTGGATTTTAATACGTATGATAGTATAAACAAATTTTTTATGGAAAATGAGATAATAGAGAAGCCATTGTTCATCTTCAGTTACTTGCTTCAGAATGCCTTGCAATACTTTCATTCTCTTGAGTGGTTTTATTCTATTTTGTTATGTTTGACATTATTATGTGTAAATCTAAGCTCAACTATTTCAAAGAAAGAAACATTATAATAGCTACTGTTAATATCCAATTGTCTTGTGAAGTGCTGTGTTGCTTACACTGTTCTGTTCTGATCTGCTTAGATCTGTCCTCTTTTGTTTTATTCTCTTTAAAATAAAAAAATTATAACAAAAGAAAGATAAAGAAAACTAGAAAAATGATTTTTAAACTTGTGGGTATAACAAATGATATCTCTGAAGAAAATGCAATAATTTTTAAGATACATGTCTTGAAAGAATAAAGGACAAAAATTCAATACTTCTTTTGAAAAACTAAGATAGGAATAACAAAACCAGAAAATAGAATGGAAATAAAACAAATAAAGGAAAATTAAAAATTATCATATTTTAAAAACTTGAGTTAGGAGAAGAAAAAGATGGCTGATTGACAGGTAGCACGATAGAGAGCCTCTCTGAGAAAAACATCTCAGATGCTAGAATTTAACACCATGAAGAAGACCAGATGAAAGGAAAGGAATTCTCACGACCCAGGAAGAAACTGAGGAAAAAGAAAAAGAAAAAAATTTAAAAAGAAGAAGTGTGGACAGAAAGCTGGAGCTGGGCATGCTCCCATCACTGTACTGGGTGCGTCTTAGAGTTGGTCAACTCATAATCAAGTTGAGGTCACAGCCCTGCAGAGAGCGGGGGTTGGTGATCCTGTTATCCTTGGTGGGAGGAGGCACTGCAACAGGGAATAGAACCAGTGAACCAAGCTGCACAGACTTTGATGAGTGCTGAGAACTGGGTTCCACAGAGGTGGATGACCGGCTGGATGACATATTGGAGTTGGGCAGGACAGGCTTGAATCGATAACTGAAGTGCTTTAGTCAGTGGCTCTTGGCCCAAAATAGATTGGTTGGATCTGCTTGGGCTGTGCTATGCCGCTGGTCAGGACCCAATAGCCAGGGATGAGGCTGTCCTGAATCTGTGACATCCACAGGGCACCCACTGACGTGCTGAAGACACTCACTGGTTGACTGTCTTAGAGGGAATGGGCCGGCCCACATCGCCCCTGCATGCACTTCAAAGATCAACAGCAAACTGGAGAGGGGAGCATTCCCCTAGCCAGTATGCTGCAGAAAAACTGTAAGCAATATGAAAAGGTCCTGAGACCTCCACCATTCACCTGTCTGAAAGAAACCAAAAACATGGTAGACAAAGAAACAACAAAAAGCCTCGAACCACTGACCCAGGAAAAATAAGTCCAGGCAAGGTAAATACAGAGGAGATCAAGGGCAGCAAACATGCAATATCAGACACGGCCTCATTGGAAATAAAGAAATACTTCTGTGACCTCACTGACAAATTTAAATCTGAAATTCTAACTCAGGAGAAGCAAGATATAACAAGATTAATAAAAGAAATGCTGGTCACTCCTCAAGAAGACACAGATGGAAGAATGGAGGAACCCAGAGGAAGGAGAGAAGCCTTTGATGAAGAATATAAACAAAATCTAGAATACATGAAACAGATCCAAAGAGAATATCAGGAAATTAAAAACTCGATTGAAAGCTGGCAAAACTTCTTGACAGAAATTAAAGACCAACTTTCAAAACTTAAAGATAGATTTGCAACATGTGATCATGAAAGGAAAGGTCTCTTAAAAATAACAAGGTACCAGGAAGTAACAATACAAAGGCTAGAAGACAACAAGAGGATTTATAACTTGAGAATAAAAAATGTGAATGAAGAAGTAGGGGAAAATACAATTGAAATAAAAAGGCTATTAACAGAAATAATTAAGGAAAACTTCACAAGCATAGGAAATGGAAGTGATGTTCAGATATATGAGGCATACAGAACTCCAGCCAGCTACAACCAAAACAGATCTACACCCAGACATATAATAATCAGGATCCCAGAAATACATCCAAAGAACAGAATATTAAAAGCAGTCAGAGAAAAGAAACAGATTACCTATAAAGGAAATCTCATCAAAATCACAGCAAACTTCTTGATACAAACTATCAAATCAAGAAGAGCTTGGAGCAAAATATTCCAAGCCCTGGAAGAAAATAACCTCCAACCCAGATTGATGCACCCTGCAAAACTGTCTCTCAAAATTAATGGAGAGACAAGATATTTCCACGACACAGAGGAACTGGGGGAGTTCGTGACCACCAATCCAACCCTACAAAAAATATTGAAGGACATTCTAGAGAGAGAGATGAAAATCACCAGGATTCCAGGAACAATGACAGAAAGGCCTCAATGAAAGGGGCAGACAGTGGAATGAAGGAGAAAAGTAAACAACAGTGACAGAAAAATAGCATAGCAGAGGTGAGGCAGAGAAGATTGGCTGTATCGCTGTTTTGTCTTGACTGATTTTATTTGAATCTGGTTTGCTTGAAATATCAAGTCTGAGAGTAGAAGTAACTACTCTGAAGATAACATGATTCAATAGGATACCCATTCTGGTTTGATTATTAGCTGCCTTTGAAGTCCTATGTCTCCAATGTTTGGTTTTTATTAATAGTGCTATGTTCTGCTATATTTAATTATACTATGCCTGATGACACAGAAAATTTTATTGAAAATAACAAGAGACATCACAGTAACTACCATAGATCACCTAGCATTGTGGTTTTATATGTCCTTTTCATTTCGTGTTTTTCTAGGAATTTGTTTTGTTGACTTGTTTTGATTTGTTTTTCCCTCTAATACAGAAAGGATGGGTATACATGTAGAGACTTATACATGCGTAGAACTTCTAAACAGTTTATGAGAATTGGTTATAGTTATTGTAAAAAAAAGAGAGGAAAAGAAAGTATTCTAAAGGCTATAACTGCATGTATGTTTAAGTGTGTAGGACTGATAACCATAATACTAAGTTTTTGTTGGATAGATGAACAGAACTGATTGCAGTCTCACTGTTTAAATGTCCACTTTATATGCTTTACTTTTGTAAATTGAATAACTACTTCTAAGAGGAAAATATGAAATTATCAACTAGTGATTTGTTACTGGTTTTTTTGAAATTATGTATTATTTCTACCCTTTTTCTGTTTCATTTTTTTCTTTAAATCAAAAACTAGATTTATCTTTTTCTCATTTCTTATTTTTTATACTTTTTCCTTTTCTATATTTATAATTTTTTAATCAATATTATGCAGAAAACCAGAAAAGCAAAATACAAATGAAAATGAGAAAAAAAGAAAAGCTATGAGGAAGGACATAAAACGAGTAATTCCAATAAAATAAAACATATTATTCCATGGCAGAGACCTAAAAATGTAGAAAAAATTTTCTACCAAGTTGTTAATTACCAAAATTTTCTCAACAAGAAATCAAAACATGAATAACTCAATAATTATAGAAGAAATTTAAAAAGTAATTAAAGAAAAATATTGAATGAGAGCTAATAGGAACTGGAATAAAGTGGATCATTTATTTATTTTTAAAACATTATGTTTCCAGCTTATTTCAATGGTTAGAAAAAAGAAGGAAAACTTAAATTAATTTTTAAACTCAGCCCAACATTAATTTAGAGTCATTATCAGGATAGCATAAACAAAGTTTAGGTTAATCACAGAAATGTAGATAAATGAATTGATAATCTAATAATAACAATATTTCTAATGAATAGTACCTTATGATCACAGAGGATTAATTCAGATATATTGGGATGAATAGTGATCCCCACAAAATATGTTCATGCCTACCCTCCCAAATATGTAAATGAGACTTTGGAAGAAGGATCTTTTAATTAAAGATGGCCAGGTGAGAACATTCGCATTATCAGCAAATAACATATATCTGATGACAAGTGTTCATACGAGAAAGCAAAGAGAAGAGAGACACAGAAAAGACTGCATGAAGACAGACCAGAGATTGAAGAATCAAAGCTACAGGATGCCCAACAGCCCTATAAGCTGAAAGAAACAAGTGAGGATTTTTTTTTTTTTTTGATCCTCTAGAGAAACAGTGACTCTTGAGTTAAAATTTCTGGTCCCTAGCACTAAAAGTGAGTAAGTTTCTGTAGTTGTAAGCTACCAGGATCTTGGTAGTTGTTATGGCAGCATCAGAAAACTAATAATTTCAACACTAAAAAATAATCAACCATTTTTTTTTCCAAGAGTAACAAAGCAATATTGTCCTACCGAATGCTACAAGTATTTTTGCTATAAAATAAACAGTGACTAGAGAGTAGCCCCTGTTATAATGAGGATGATTTAAGAAGGAAGGAATTAGCAATGGCCTAAAACCAACTGCTCTCTCACTGGTACTTGCAGCAAGAAGTAATGACTTCAATCGAATATTCTGTCAAAGATTGAACTTTCAAAAAAATTTAAAAATTAAAAATTAAAAAAATTTTAAAAGAATCAATCTTCTGGCAGATTTACTGATGATATCAGGAAACTACAGAGACCTAATGTGCTGATCTATTCAGGACCCAATACTTTGCTCTGCTTTTAATGCTTATTGTAAGCAACCTCGGAATTTCTGCTTGTGTGGTACACAAGAATCACTGAAAAATAGAAGCTAACCCAAAGGAAGTGATTTTTAATTTAAGTAGCCTTTTTTTCTTACTTCTTCAAGGAAACAATGTTTCCCTTTATTTATTTATGAAATTATTTATTTATTTATCTATGAATTATTTGCATGTGAATCCTTGGTAAATTTGCTACTGATACATTTTATGATTCGCGTGACCTGCTGAACAATTCAAAACTTTGTGTTATTATATAGTTGAACAATTACCTGAAGAGGCCAATAAGTCTATTAATACGTGAAAAGAAGGTATAAACTACATTTTGGAAAATGAATATTGAAAACCCAAGAATACAATGTTAATTGAATGAACACAAGAGCCTATTCTCAGCAAATATAAATGAACCAATATAAAGAACTATTTTCTACTCTGTAAAAAAGAAATGAATACAAAAATTTTAAACATCAAATTGACAAAAATATAAAATATCTAAGAATAAATAACTAAAAACAGAACCTGAGAAAAAAATTTAATCTATTAGAGAGAGATTAATAAGACCTGAACAGGGCTGGGGATGTAGCTCAGCAGTACAGCACCTGCATGGCGAGCATGAGCACTTGGGTTCGATTCTCAATGCCAGAAAAAGAAAAAATAAAAATAAAGGCCTGAACATTCTATAATTTTGGATATATTAATTGACATCTTTATATATGCCCCGTATCTGAAAAATTGAAAATAATTGGAATACCACTCTGACTATTACATCTAAAGATTTTTTGATGAACAGGTTTGGTAAAAATATTTTAGAGTTTATACGGAAGGTATATGATGCCAAAAGAGAGATAGAGCTGTGATGGTTATTCTGGGTTGTCCGCTTCATTGGCTTAAGAAGTGTCTAGGAGATTACTAAAGCACACTTCTGGATGTGTCTTGATGTGTCACAGGGATGGATAGAGACCATGCAGACTGTATTTAGTACCTGGCCCCTATCTCTCAGGCTCTTTCTAACCCATCCTGATGGCAAAGATATCAGTTATAACCATCAATATAATGGTCTAAATTCACCAATCGATAAAAAATTATACTGGTACAATGGATCAAGAAACAAAATCCAACAATATGCTGCATAAAAGAAGCACATTTAAGTCAAAAAGAAATTCATAGATTGAAAGTTAAAGGATGGAAAACATTGCTTCATGGAATAGCAACCAGAAAAAAAACAAAGGTAGATATTTTATTTGTAAATATGACCTTCAAGCGAAGACTGATTAAAAGAGACAAAGGTCACTACATACTTGTTAAGGGAAAATAAATACATATGCACTAAATAGTGGCACATAAAACTATATAAAATAAATATTAATGGGCATGAAAAATCAAATAAGTATTAACACAATTGTAATGGGGGTCCTCCAAACCCCACTGTCACAAATATACTGATAAACTAGACAAAAAATCAACAAAGAAATATTAGAACTGAACTGAAACCATGAACAAATGGACTTAACAGGTGTCCACAAAACTCTACTGCATAACATCAGAATACACATTCTTTTAGCTCTGCATGGGATGATTTACAAAATAGGTCACATAGAACATGCTCATAGAACGTGCTTAAGTAAATGCAAAGGAATTAAAAGTGTCCATACATGTTATCAGAACATAGCACGCTGAAGTTGGAAATCAATGGCAAAAGAAACCACAAAACTCTACAAAAACAAGGAAATTAAAGAATACCCTCCTAAACAATCAATGGGTCACAGATGAAATTAAACCAAAAATTAGTTTGTACAATTAAATGATAATGCTGATATGACATACTGGAATTTATGGGACATAGGAAAAGGGTACTAGGAGGGAAATTTATAGCAGCGAACTCTCAAATCAGGAAAACTCAATGAGTTCAAATAAACAACACCTTTAAAATAGCATTAAAAATAAGATACTTAGAATCAACATAACAAAGGATGTAAAAGATCATTGAAAATTACAGTACTCTGAAAAAGAAGATCAGAGATGACATCAGAAAATGGAAAGATATCCCTTGCTCTTTGATAGGAAGAATCAACATAGTGAAAATGGTCATGCTCCCAAAATTGTTATACAAGTCTAATGCAATCCTGATAAATACTAACAGAATACCTTACAAAAATGCAGAAAGAAGATGAGATAAGATGAAAAAAATGGAAACAAAGCCTTTGTAAATAAGGAAGGGAAGAGAGGTTGTAAGGGAGAGGAATGGGAAAAAACAGAAGAAAAATATAACATGTATAGATACAAACTCTTATGATGAATTTGATCATTATATAAATCTAAAACATACTAATATATCTGATTAATTTTAAAAATCTCATATTAATATAGAAAAGAATTAATAAAGTTATGAGAAAGCACATAAAATTTAGAAATCAATTCAGATACTATCCACATATACGTGTGTGTGTGTATGTGTGTGTGTGTGTGTGTGTGTGCAAATATGCTTAATAGCAACATTTGATCATTCCATTGTTAATTCAATGGAAAAGTGACTCATTAATAAATAATGCTGGCAAAACAATTGAAAATTGGAGTAAAGTTCATGGATCAATAAATATTTATATATAGAGAGTATTACCAAAGCATATGGTGAATTTTGAATTTTTTTAAAAAATTATTATTACAAAAGACACATTGCTATCAATTCCCCTCAAAATATTCCGACTTACTTCAAACACAGTTCATTTTTCTTGCCACTTTTGGAAGCAGTTCCAAAAGGCCTTTTTCATGTCTTTAATTGCATTACCATGACTGCCTCAGCACCCTGAATTGTTTCAAAACCTTTATCTTTCATGGTTATTTTCACTTTGGGATACAGTCAGAAGCAGTACAGTACAAAATCCACATAATAACAAAGAATACACACCATAATGTTTTTATGAGACTGCTTTTTTATTTGATGGCATTCAACAGCAGCATTTTTGTATCTTTTTATCACATCTTGTGAAGATATTCAGGAAAGAGAACTTTCAGAACCACTGCAGAAAGTGGTACAAATAACAGGATAAGTGTGTTTGATGTGAAAGACACTCTTGTGAGGAAGATTAAGGGCAGTGCATCTTTTACTGTAATAAATTTTTAAAATTTAACTATTCATTTTGTGTTTTGGTCACACATTGTATAAGAAATAAAATCCTAAAAGTGTATCTAAGGAACATTTTCTTTTTTTTGGTATTGGGAATCAAACTCATGACCTTGCACTTGCCAGGCAGGTGCCTACACTGCTGAGCTAAATCTCCAGCCCCTAAAAGTGTATCTAAGAAATGAAAATACTTTAAAAATTTTTGTGGTGCTGGTGATTAAGCCTAGGACCTTACATACACAAGAATTCCTTTACTGAACTAAATCCCCAGGCCCTAAATTTTAAAACTTGTGTAGCCAACTGGTTATGGTAAGAAATGAACTAAAGCTACAGGAACAGACTGATATTCATGAACTATGTTTATAACAACAAAATGAACAAAAAATTGACGCACTATTAATATTGATTTACGACAATAACAAATCCATGTATGTGCATGTACATATTCATATTTATTGTATAAAATATTTACACAGAATTTTATGAGTGAAGAAAAATGAAGGATTCACAGTAGCATTCACGATGGGGTGCTGGGTGTGAAATGGAAAATCTTGGGATTGAAAAGAAAAAGAGAAACTATTGGGGGACTAAAAACTAAAAAAAAAAAATACTTTTAAAAGCCATACAACATAGTACTGTACTTATTCAAGATAGAACATTTTCTGGCCCCTGATTACAATGACTTTGGCTTCCACAGGGAACCTGGAGGTTAGACTTGTTTAACTACAGAGAGCTTAGATTATCCAGTAGGTTCAGAATCAGAAGAGAAATTTCTGCAGCATCTGTGTTTACATTTTACCTCTATCCCCATTACACCATATCCATTTAAATAAATGAACAAAAAAGTTGCTTCTTACACATTTTTGAGTCAAAAATTTTTATAGATGCTTGAATCTTCCATAAAAAAGAAGTTGTAAACAAAAAAAGTCCATAAATATATTTCAAATTAGAAACATTTCATTATATGATTTTCTCTTTTTTGATACTAATGTTCTTATTAAGTGATTTAGGCAATTCCAGTCAAACTATATTAACAGTAATGTCAATACCATTATGTATTGGCTTGCCTGAGAAGTCTGCACTTTGAAGTGGGAAAATATCTAATTATTGTATCTCTCACACAGTTACTTGCAATATGATATCACACTATCTATAATAGGTGTAACTTCAAAAAAATAAGACATGCACTGTCAAGAAAGGAAAAAAGAGAAAATAAAGTATTGAGCTCCTATTCTATTTGGTCAGTCTGATAAGTTTCCATGCTTTATCTCAGCCAATCTGCCTAAGGACTCTGAAAAAGAGACGATAATACTTTATAACAGGTGAGGATCTCAGTTCCACAGAATTTAAGAAAGGTATCTAAATCTCTAGTAGTACCAGGACCGGAATTGGAACTCATTTTATTCTTTGCTTCTGTTATCCACTTCTGTCTCTATAACTGAATTATTTAAGAAAAACACATATTTCTAAAGTGAATTCTTCATTTTTTGGTTTGTTTCTCTGTTAAATTTGAAAGGGAGTTTTGTGTTACAAGTCCTATCTCAGAGCATACTTGGAAAACTGCTAGCAATAGAACTAAAATCAACATCATCCAAATATGGGTGTTGCGATATTTTCCTCCCTAAAAGGGAAGAAAGAATCAGTATATTTGGTCATATATAAGATCACTGCATCATGATAGAAGCAAGACTTTCCTCTGGACTCCATTTGGCATTTAAATGTAGTTTAAAAGAAGTATACAGGCACCAAATTTTAGTCCTGGAATTAGAATTAAAGTCTTCAGTCTCAAGAATTCTCTATTTATTGAAGATAACCAGGTCAGACACCCAGCCCTCGAAGAAAAGCATTTATGGCACTACGTATCACCTCCATATTCTTAAAATGTTCAGTGAATCCAGCTGCCACAGATACTCAAAAGCATGCACGACCCTCAACAAGGATCAACCTGCATCTCACTGCAGTGAAGAAACATGGTGACAGTCATATTTCTGCTTGCAGATCTTTCTGTAAGTTTTTCCTGTGACCAATTCTAATTAGAAACATATGGGAAAGAAAAACCCGGGAAACATGATTCAGTTTAGTCAGCTGTCACATGTCAAAACCAAGGCCCACCACTATGTACTCATCACACAGATCTCTAAAGCCCACACCAATTTCAAATAAAAACAGAGGGAAGTGTCCCTCCTGACGCCGTGCATCGCGACATCACATACAACTAAAAGCTCACTCACTCTCCACCGAAAATTAGAAAAAAACTCCACTTATCCATCATCTTCGGGGACTTTGTATCTCTACCTGATTCACAGTCTACCTTTGAAGTCGTGTAAATTAAACACAGAAATAAAAACATCATTTTTGAACTAGGGATTTAGCTCAGAGGCATAAGTGCCTGCCTGTTAAGCACAAGGTTGTGAGTTTGGTCCCCGGTACTAAAAAGAAAAAAAAAACTTCATCCTTATTAAATCATCTCATTAGTAAATAAATAAATCATCTCATTAGTAAATAAATTAGTAAACAAGGAAATTTTATTTTTAAATTAAAGAATCAATTTAATTAATTAATTAAATATATTTAAAGCTTGGAAAAATACAATACTCACACCTGTTACAGATCTGGTTTGTATAATTGATTTCATGGAATAATATTTATAGTGACCACCTTCCTCTGCCCACTCTCTGTGCCCTTTGCCCTTAGGAATTATGTTGGCTGATTAAAGATTCCCTGCCTTGTGGAGCACCAAATCTTCATTCTTGAAAGCACTGCATCTGTAGTGTTTCTGTATTACATTGGATAATTGTACTTTTTCCATATTTCCCTCAAAGTACATGAAAAAAAAATGAAAATTGTCCTAGGATACCTCCTGCAGTTGAATTCGAAACACGGTCTTCTTTGTGACTTTTAATTACTCTTTACTAAATTACCTCAAAGCGTTAGTTACCTAAATCAGCAAGTTTTCATGATTTCATGCAGTTTTCAATATCAGCATCTGAGAGACGCTCAGTGAGGTGAATCTCTGTCCCCGGGACTGCTGCGAAGTTTTAGTCGGATGGTTGAAGCTGCAACCTTCTGCCTCCCTGGGTGAGACAGCAAAAGAAAGAAAGGTACACAAAAGTGTGGAAGGCTTATCTCTTTGCATCTCAATCAGGAAAATAGCATCCAACACTTTCACAAAATTATCTGTATCAGAAGACATAATAACAAGCCCATGCTCAAAGAGCAGATCTGTTCACTCGTGTGAATACCAGGAGGTGAGAATGCTTGAGTAAAATCTTACAGGTTCACTATGACATGCAACAAAATTGGGTTGTATAAAGAATGTAACAGAAATATATATATATATATATATATATATATATATATATATATAGCCAAAAAGGCAACTCATGGCATGATTATATTTAGGAGCATAAAAATTGGATTTAAAGGTTTTCTCTAATGAGCACCACTTTACTTACCTAATACCAGAAATCTACATGATGTTACTTGTGATGTATTAAAAGAGTAGTCAATGAAAAATAGATTACCTGTGTAGTATTGAATGTCATTCAAAACCAACATGGATAAATAGATGATAGATAGATAGATAGATACATAGATAGATAGATAGATGATAGATAGATAGATAGATAGATAGATAGATAGATATTTAAGAAAAGAAAATCACTTTACTACTATTCTTTAAAAGAATAACAAGCTTTCTGTGGCTGTTAGACAATTACTAGCTCAAATTCTTGACTCAAAAAGTAAAGAGACCCAGGTCCAGAGGTTCTGCAGGAATTATTCAGATTCCTTGACCATGTGCTGACAGGTCTGGGAAGGAATAAACTGGAGCTGCCTGGAGCTGACTTATACTGTCTTGCAAGGGATAAATGTATCCTTCCCTTCCAGACTCTGCTTTGAGTCACTAGCTTGAAATCAGCCGTATAGAGATTATTTATATCATGGAAATAAGCCAATTTTAAAAATCAGCTTTATTCTTTTTCGATGAATCAGTTTTTTAACACTCACTAACATAACACTGGGCTAGGATCAGAATCCAGGCCTTTGGAGGTCCTGTAGTTTTCTTTCCACAAAACTAGTTGCCCATCTTTATTATTAAGAACAAAACTACTGAAATAATTAGCTTACATAACGTTTTATCTTTTTCATCCTGACCTGGACTTTGTACAGTGATTCTGTGGAAGTTATATTCAGATTACTCTGCCCCAGTAATCCTTGAAAGAGATGGATGATCATTTTCTGTTTCAAAATATTTGCCACTGGAAAGCAATTACCCTATTTAATGCCTTGATATTGTGGTTATATTTTTAACACAGCACTGATATGAGCCATATTCATGTCTTTTCATGTGATCTATATAACAATTAAATTTATAAAGCCTATTCATTCTTATTACCCATGTTATTGCAAACTGTTAATTTCACAAACTTTATCACTTGTTTGGACACCAAACACATACAATGAAAAATATAAGGAAACTCAAAAGTTGATTTAAAAATATTTATTTACAATAGCAATCATATTGCCAGGTGTGATGGCACACACCTATAATCCCAGCATTTGCGAAGCCAAGGCAGGATTGCTATGAGTTTTGGTTACATAGTGAGACCCCATCTCAAAAAAAAAAAATCAGCCAGGCATGGTGGCTCATGCCTATAATCCCAGCACTTGGGAGGCTGAGGCAGGAGGATCATTGCTAGTTTGAGACCAGCCTGGGCCACAAAGTGAGCTCAAGGCAAGCCCAAACTGCATAGCAAGACTCTGTCTCAAAAAAAAAAAAAACACACAGAAAAAATCTAATTATTTGCTTCATCTTGCTCTAATTTCATATTTATTTCTTCACCTTTATTATTTTCTGTAATTACCACATAATATCATAATGTCATATAATCTTTTCTAATTACCAACAGTAACAAAACAAATCTATTATCCTGGATCCAATAAAAATCGTGACCCATGATCTTTCAACTCTTGCAGTTTGCTGAAGCAAGAATTTCAACAATTTTTTGTGTGAATTATTTACTGGTGAATGTTTGGCAATACAACAGTCCTTTGAAGATGTATACTATTGTAGCTAGGTAAACATTCTGCTTATTGTGAGGATGCTTTCCTACCACAGAAACTACCGTATTAAATGAACAAGTAACCTGCAGGGACTTTTTCTAAAATGGATCTAGACTTACTGTCTTCCCCCGCCTTTACAGTGTCAAATCTGATCTGGTCATCATTTCTTTCTAACTAATTTTCTCAGTTCTATTCTTGCCCCCCCCCCACATTCTTCCAAAGAGTAGCAGAGCACAGAGATTTTCTGAGCCCTGCAACAACTTCCCATCAACAGCACAAGTCCACATAATAACTCACAACTCTGATCCATTGTTTACCGACCTCATTTCCTCTCTCCCTCCCTCCAGGCTGCATATATAACCTCATGTTTTAGTTTTAGATACTGTAGTTACATTGCACTGAGGGCCTTTGAATGAATGGTTTTCCTCTTCATAGAACCTTCCTCTTCTCATACCTTTCAAGAGTTTGTTTGCTTAAGCAAATGTAATACAGCAAGGATGCAGCTCACTACCAATCATAGCTAAGACTGCAGCCTTGACCCTCTGTTCTCATTTTTCCAGAATACTTACAACTTGATTTTTATATAGTTTGACTAGTTATTATGTTAGTTATTGTTTGTCAGTCCAACCATATCTGGCTATGTATACTGTTTTTTGTAATATAAGGAGCAAAGAAAATATAGAGAACAAACACGCCCAAAGTAGTACTCAGAAGGGCAAACCCCTTGATTGATATAACACGAGAATAAAAATTAATGAGTTGTGTATTCAAGAAGTTAAAGACAGAACAGAGAGAAGCTAAAAAAAAGAGATTATAGTGATCAAAATGGTCACTTTATAAAAAATGAATAGATGTTGATAAAATTAACAATAATACAACTGTAAAGGGAGTAGAAAACTTAAAATCTCAAAATAAAATACTATATAGGAAAATAATGCAAATAAATTTAAAATTATAAAATGATTTTTCAAAAAAATTATTAGCAATATTGATTCAATGGTAAATAAAATCCAGAATAATTCTATAACCATTAAAACTGCATCTACAATAAAATTCTCTAAATTAAAAAAAAATGAGACTATAATAAAGAATTAAAACAATGCTGAGATTCTATCTCCCTCAATAGCAATAGCAAATGCTGGTTGGGCTCTGAGGAAAAAGGAACCCTTCTCCACTGCTGGTGGGAGTGTAGGTTGGTGCAACCACTGTGGAAATCAGTGTGGAGATTCCTCAACAAACTGAAACTAGAGGTTCCATTTGACCCAGCTATTCCCCTTTATTGGTATATATCCTGAAAGAATTAAAAGCATCATACCACACCCATGTTTATAGCAGCACAATTTATAACAGTTAAACCTTAGAAACACCCCCAAATGCCCACCAGCAAATGAAGGGATAAAGAAAATGTAGTTCCAATATACAATGGCGTGCTGCTTTGCCATAAAGAAGGATAACCTTGAGACATTTTTAGATAAATGGAAGCACCTTGAGATCATAATTTTAATTGAAATAAATCAGGCACATAAGTTTAAATATCATATTGTTTCTCTTATGTGAGAAACTTAAAGTGTAAATAAGGACCAAAGAAGGTGATTGATACTGGGAAATAGGAAAAAAATATTCAAATGGTGGGCCAAGGAAGGGGAAAAGGGAAAAGAAAGAATAAATGGAAAAAGTGGAAGCCAAGCTTTTGTAAATAAGGAGAGGAATAAGGGTTGAAGGGATGGGAAGGGAATAGGTAATGAAAGAAAAGTCAAGGTCTATCACATACTGGTACAAATTCCCTATAGTGAATGTGGTCATTATGTGCATCAAAAGTGTACCATTAAAATTAATTAAAAAACAAAATCTAAAACAGACTAAAAGCTCTTTAGTAATAGTAGAGGTCAATGTAGTGCTGATGATTGCTCTATAAAAAGAACAAAATTCATCATTTCTCCTGCTTTTCCTATGCAAACTATATTTCAGGTTATTCCAAGAAGGGACTTCTTGGAAGCCACTACTTTCTTGTGATTCTCTGCACCAAATTCTAATTTTAAATGTTTTCTAAATGATAAATGTTAGAATAACAAAACTAAAACCATATCAGTGTACATGTTCTCACAAACTCTTAGCGCTATACCACAGTTATTAGAAAAGAGAGAGACAGAGAGTGTGTTACGGAAGGCAAGATTACAGTCTTATCTTCCAATCACACTACTTACCTGTAGAGGACAGAAAAGGCATTCTCAAAATCCAAAACAAATAAATAAAAATGCTAATAGCAATTGAATCTGAGTAGAGATATATGTCTGCTGGATGGATCATTCACATGCTTTTCTGATCTTTGAGTATTTCCTAAAATAATGTGATTTTAGCCTATAACCACAGTGAAGGTATCAGTTTCAGTACCATTAAACCTGATAGACTGCAGCCACTCATAATGTAATTTTTGTTAATTGATTCACTGTGACCATTAACCCTCACTGTCAATGGAATTGTCTTAAAAAACTCATGGGAGATTAGCAAAGCACACTTTTGCGTGTCGTGGGTGGGTCATAGTGTACGACCTAGGGGATTATATCTGGTCCTTGGGCCTTCCTCTAGGGTTCTGTCTCCTCTCTTCTTCCCAGGTGCCATGATATTAGCAACTTTCCTCCACCATGCTGTTTCTGCCTTGGACCCAATCAACCATGGATTGAATTCTCTGAAGCCACAAGCAAAACACACAAAAAAAACTCTCCTATAGGTTGTATATATCAGACACTTTTCTCAGAAACAGAAACCTGATACACCTAGTTATGTTCTTTCATAATTTTTATTCACAAGTATAGTATCTGGTGTGGGATCAGGTATTACATTTACTTGTCACGTATGCTTAGCATCTTGTACTCTCAAAATTTGCCATTGACTTTCTTTGTCATCTCTATTTGTAAAAAATATAGTTCAGGAATTTAGCTCAGCAGCATAAGCGCCCGCCTTGCAAGCACACAAGGATCATGAGTTTAATCCCCAGTACCAAAAAAAAATAATAATAATAATACACTTTTTAAAAATATACACTGCTTTATATTTGAACCTGCCTGATGTTTCCTCTTGACTGGATTTTGTTTCTGCATTCCCAGCCAGACTGCACAGATGATCTGGTATCTGCCTCAAGGGGGATACACCATATCCATCTCTTCCCCACTGAACATATTAAATTTTATCACCTAATCAAGGTGCCTCTGATTTCTCCACTGTAAAATTACTGTCCTCTCTTGCAACTAATGAGCAACCTATAGTGAACATTTATTTCAATTAGGGTGGAATTTAGAATTCTGTTGAAAACAAGAACACACTACTCTCCCTAACTGTATAATTTATCTACCTATCTGTTATAAATATGGATTAATAAATTTCTGCTTTTCTAGTTTTTGAAAAATTTATTACTGTGCTGCTGTAGTTTGGTGTCTACTTCTCTCAAGTTAAGCAGGAGAGGCTCCTTGGGGTAACTTCTGTGTCTTTTTGGCAGACCCCGACACTTACTCAGCCCTTGCATAGGTACTCTACACCCTTCTGAGGGCCAGGGTCACTTTTGTGAGGACAGATGCTAACCAGGATATTTTTAAAGGCGGTGTTCAGGCAACAGAGAGCTCCTGATTTAACTGGGCTTTTGAGGGGACAAGAGTTCAATGAATATAATACCACAGTGAGGTCAATTAACACTGTGCACCTGACTCTCATCATTAGGACACTTGATAATTCTGGATGCTGATAAAGCATATGAGAAGTTAAAACAAAAAAGAAAGGGTAATAGGGCCAATACCAGGAATGAGAGAAACTGAGATACAATTTTCAGTTCTACCTACATGTAAAACTAATATTCAACTGGGTATGGTGGCTCACACCCAAATCTGGGAAGCTGAGGCAGGTAAATCTCTAGACAGGGGAAAACTGGAAAATTTAGCAACTTAGTGAAATCTTGTCTCAAAACAAAAACAACAATAATAATAAAAAGACTGGTGATATAGCTGATGTAGCTCAGTGCAAAGACCCTGAGCTCAATTTCATTATCACAGAAAAAGAAAAGAAAATCAACATATATTAGTGATTTGAGAGCACAATGTCCTCATGAGCTAGGTGAGATCTAAAATCGCACATTTTTCTGAGACTATTTTGCCCTAAATATGTGTAAAGATTCAGTCACAACTCCTACAGGGTTAAGTTCTAGGAACATGAGATGAACCAAAAAAGAGATAAAAATTTAGCATTGGGTTAAATTGGGTCAATTTAACCCAAGATTGGTTAAGATTAAAAGGTCCTCTTTTACTTGACTAGCAAGGGAAAAGAAGACTGCTTCCTGAAAGAACAAAATATCATCAAATAAATGCTGCAATAATTTTCATCCATGGAAACTGATATTTAATACAACATACCAAGAGCTCCATAAGGCAAAACCACGTGATAGAAGTCCAAGGGAAAAAATAAGCTACACAAAATCAAGGAATTGGTGCTGTTATAAAAGAATTTAAAAATAACTATGACTAAGAAATTCTAGAAAACAGATGGAAATATAGAGGTAAAAGATGAAAGTACTAACCTGACCATTGATTCTATAAAGAATCAGACAAATACTGTTAATAAATAGTAATAAGTTTAAAACTTATTATAAGAGATTAAAATTGGGGCAGAAGAAAAGATAGGATGAATAAATTAGAATATTAAAAAGGAAAAACTAATAAAAAATGTTTAAATGCTAGCACATAAAACTGCTTAGGAAACATATGGGAAGTTCCTTGAAGTCCCAGAAAGGAGATAACTTACCTGTGATTTCAGTTATACACACAAAAAAATTTAATTCAGTTGTCAACTAATTTTCATTCTTAAATGAAAATATCAGCTATAAATTTTGATATTGTCCTTTAAAGGTAAGAATTTTTTCTTTTTGATATTTTTCTTCTTTTTTAAAAATTTCAGCTTCCAAACATCTAATAATCTTAAATGCAATTTTCTCTATATTTATCCTGTTTGCGGGTCCATTTGAGTCTCAGAATTAATATCTGTACTTGCTTCTTGACAGGTCTCACCTACTGGCCATCAAATGTTGGAAATCAAAAACAGACACTCATAAAAGGAAATATTAGTTTTCTCATTGATATAATAAAATAGGAACACTAGATTTAGTGTTGTGCTTTAAACAACTATACAGCTAGAAAAAATATTCTTAAACACACATTTTGAGACATTAGAAGGAAGCCCATGATAGTGATTCCTTAAAGCAGAGAATCTGAAGTGTGTATGATTTTCACAGCTTTTGTGGTAGGGACACAGCCCAGAACAAGAGGTAGGAAAGGCAAATCCCACAGGACGGTACAATTCAGGGGCAGTGCTGGAGAGCAAAACAGAGAAAATGGGTCCAGAAATCCGCAGGTAAATACTTTGGCGTCCTTGGGGATCTATTGCTCAGCACATGAGTGTGAGTAAACCAACACCAAGGAGAAACACACACATGCACACATGCATGCACACACACACACACACACACACACAGGAAGCAGTAATCAAGACAATTCAAAACTCAGGATGCTTTGTGTTACAGCCAACCAAGGTGATAAGAATGCCTGATGAAACAGGAAATAATGTGAAATACTCGGAAGAGTGTACACAACCACACACACACAATTGCACACATACACAAGCGCACATAATTTCTGTTCACATTAATTTTATGCAAATCAGTGTTTTATTTAAATAAAATAGAAAAACTAACTAAAATAATACAGTAATCTGCACACAAAATTCACAAGATGCACTTAACAGCAGATTGGGAAGTACAAAGGAAACGAACTTGAAGACAGGTCAATAGAAAAACTACTCAAAATGAAATTTCAGAGGAGAGAAGAGTGGAAACTCTCACTTCCCCCGCTTTACAGCTCTGCAGAGGACTTCGGCTGCACAGGAACAAAACTGCAGGCTCCTTATCCTGTGAGTCCCTTGCGGCTTGGAACCGCCTCCTCCTTGCTTACCTGGCTGTGCCCATTTGACTTCCTTCTCATTGCTTAGAAAATGCCAAACCCTACCCCAGAGGTTTGGTGTTCGGGCTTCCCTTCTGCCTAAAGGGATCTTTTCTCCAATTTTCACAACACTGGTTTCTTATTATTGTTATCTTAGCTCAATCATTACTTTCTTAAAGAGGTTTTTCTGGATAATCTTATTTAAGACACACTACTGTCTTCACCATGTGCTGTTGTTTATTGATTTATTTACTCAAATGTTTCTATGCATCTCACTGCACTAGAACTTAAGTTTTATGCAGGCAGAAATCTTCCCTGTTTTAAAACTGTGTCTGGGACATACATAAAGCTGCTTCAGAATTAGCGTGTGAATGAGTGACAGAATGAATTATACTGGGTAAGGGGGATGTACCCGCAAACAATATAGTTACAAATTTCTTTTTTCATTGGGCTTACATCGTAGTACAGAAAGGAAACAAGTAAGCCAAACTTTAAAATATATGTTGATAAAAGTAAAGCAGAGTCCATCTTCAAAAGCATAGGTTGGTCACCCATTCTGGACTGGAGCTTAAGAAAGGGGTGCAGGCAATTAGAAAGCTCAGTTAAGAGAGTGATTTCTAAACTAAGATCTAAAAGATTGGGAGAAAGTAACCTCAGGGAGGGGAATGGAGAGGCCGTGAGGAGACTCCATGGGAAACTCCAGCCATACAAGGACTGAAAGTTCTGCAAAGCCAGGCTCCAGAGGGCAAAGGAGAGAGAGTGCTAGGAGAAGAGCTCCGAGTGTCAGACAGCAGCAAGTTCAGACAGGCCCTTCCCAGGTTTGCCTCAGAGGAAGCAGGTCACAGTGGTCCCAGAGTGTTACCCAGGAAAGGTTTAATTGAGGGAGAAAGGCACACAGGCCTGAGGGAGCGGTGACACTGGACACAGGGTGAAGTCTGTTGAAAGCCTGATCAGCAACAGGGGACAATTCCTCATTAGGCTCCGTCTTCTCAGTTAAGCAGGAAATGGCAGAACCATCTGAGAAGTGAAGTACTGACATTCTCTCCTTCAGCACATTTTGTTTCAAATGAAAAATAAACAAATGTAGTCTGAAGCTGGACTGCCTAAAAGGACAATCACTGTGCATTTAATGATGCTACCCCAGAAGGTCTAATGTTTGCAATCACTGAACAAATGAAAGTTTGACTAGTAAGTGGTTGAATAATTTCCAAATGTACATTACAAAATATTCATACAGAGTCCATAAAGTTATCCTTTTATTATGGTAAACTGTAACACTTGGTTTTTGTGGTGGTTGTTGGTGCCACTGCTATTTTACAATATAATTCACATAACATACAACTTGTCATTTCAAAGTGGTTTTTAGTATATTCATTATGCTGTGAAGCCATCACCACTAACTCTAATGTTCCATCACTTTCTCAGAAAGACTTGTGCTTGTGAACATTCAGTCTCAGTTTTGCCAGGTCTCAGCCCCTAATTTTAATTGTATTAAAATTACGAAATAACAAATATTATTATAAATGCAAGTGTTCATGTTGGCAGAAATAGGAAATGCTTCCTTCCTTGTTCTTTATTTAAAGTTAAAGGTGAATGTTAAATAATAACCAAGCTGTATAGTTTTCCACTGGAAGGCAGTTTATTTCTCAAAGGAATGCTTCCCTTGGTAGTCATATAATTAACATGCTTAATAGCCACATTTTGAGAGTCAGTTGTTGAAGCATCAGTTACATATAAATCCATAATGCCTACTTTACCCTGCTGTATTTTTGAGACTGTAGAAAGTGTATGCACTTGTATATCATGTTATTGGATTTAGTTAACATAGCTTAGGCGCATTGAGCAATTATAACACTCTGCAAACCTCTTTAAATTGGCTAATGTGCTTCAGCTTAACCTAATCTGTTACTTGTGTTAGGGAAAAAAGAAATGTGCACCTCCTTCTATGGAGTATCCCGGATGCTACCTGAAGTCCAAGTTTTAGCGGCATAAAACAAGCATGTCCTCCCCTGAGTAACCTCACCTGATCCTTCTCACACACACACACCTTTCATTCTGGAGTCACTGTTTAGCACTTACCCGTTTTAGACACTCATGAAACGTTCTGTTGCAGTTTAATCATGTTAACAGAAACAAAAAGAATGGTGGGTTTTGTTTTTAAAGTTCACAGATCCTTTATAGTCCGGTGAGTTTAGTTCTATCGTCCCTGCAGAAGTAATCTGATCATTTCAGTGTTTCAGACATTTCTCAAAACATTTGTTAACTCCTGCTTTGAAACTGCCATGAGTAACGCATTACAAAACGATACAGACCATTTCCCAGAGTAACCTTTCTGCTGAGGATTCATGCCACCCCCGCCAAAAGTAGTTTTGCTTTCTGAGTTGGTCTTTAATCTCATCTGTCTACCATGATAATGGTTTTTGCATCAAAGTCAGAACTACAGTTTACTCTTTAATCTCAGAGGGAAAAAAAAGATTTCTCCCCAGTGAAAAAAATTTGTTATATAAACTTTTTCACAGATGAAGCATTAATTTCTCCATGCCTTACAATATGACATACTGAAGTACTTCTATGCAAATCTATTCTATGGTTTTCTCCTCCCAAAATTCCTGAGTTAACTTGAACAGAAAAATATAAAAGAAAAAATTATAAAGAAAATGCTTCATTTTACTATGAATATATAAATTCATATGGAGTATATTAAAATGGAGACCAGCCCTGAATAATCCCTGAACAAAGAGGCTTCCTCAGTATCCTTAAACTTACTTATCAAATATAAATGAAACTTAACTCAGCTATCTTTTATAATTCCTGTACTAAAGAAAAATAGAATTTAAACTCAACCAATCAGAAGGAGCAATAAACTTCCATTTAAGTAATTCCGTATTTTCAAAGGGACAGACCAAAAAAAGACAATTACATCTCTATGACGTGAAACCTCAAACTCTATATTCATTCTACAAAAGCCTCTTACTTGCATGGCTCCTGAAACACTTCAGCTTTGGAGCTTCCCAATTCATTACTTGCGGCCTGCTCAAATACATTCACTA
Source organism: Hydrochoerus hydrochaeris (assembly GCA_004027455.1). Taxonomy (NCBI): domain Eukaryota; kingdom Metazoa; phylum Chordata; class Mammalia; order Rodentia; family Hydrochaeridae; genus Hydrochoerus; species Hydrochoerus hydrochaeris. The sequence goes on along the minus strand of PVLA01013912.1, from coordinate 10,254 downwards.
AAATTTGATTATGTCCCAGTTTACTTGTTAACAATATTAAACATCTAAAATTGCATTCTGTGTGTATGCAGTCAGGCATTGGTGACAGAAAATCAGGAATAAAAGAAACAATCAATGAATGATATAATCTGGTATGAGATATAGAATGGTGCCTTATGAAGGAGTTTCAGAAATATGACTATGTAGGCTATATATGAAAATTGAAAAGAATTAAAGATTAAGACAAAACTGGGTTAGCACATTTCCCACAATGTCTAAAGAAACCAGATTCAGAAAACCTGTTCCATTTTATATGAATAAGAGGAAATGAACACAGTCACTTTCACACTTCTCGTTTTCTGATGACTGCTAAAATACTAAAAGAAGATCCTGCAATAATGACTCCTTGTAGGCCAAGTATGTAAAATGCACGACTCTTTTTTAATCTCTTCTTAAATTGTAAGACCCATGAAGACACGGAATGTATCTTGCACTCACAAAGAGTAGATGTCCAGCAATATTTGATGAGGGAATTTTATGAATGAATGATTAGAATTACTGATAACAATTCTTAGCTCGATTCTTGGTCAGTGCAAGTCATAGTGGAGCCTGAATGTGAAAGACAAAAGGCTTTTAGGACACTGGAAAAGCAAGGCAGTAAGAATAGGTCTTTTAAAGTGGATATACAGAAATTTTGAGTAGGCTGTCAGATGTTTCCCCTGTCCAAGGGCTAAGAATAAGAACTGAATTAGTATTTCTTCAGAGATTTAAGAGATCTAGGCCTGAGATCCAGCCTGTCTGAACTGCATAGAATCAAGAGAATATCAGTAACAAGTAATAGAGAAGCAGTGTTTTGGTGTTTATGAGTTCTCCACGATGATACAGTTTGGATATGGCTTGAGTGTGTGCTCAAAAGTTCACTGCTAGAATCCTGGTCGCTAGTGTGCTGGGGATGAGATGGTGAAATCTTAAAGAAATAAAGGGATCTGATGCTGGAAAAATAAAAGGGACTCAAGGGAGGGGGAGAAAAAAAGACAACCAAAATATGTTAAATACATGTACCAGTTCCCTACAGTGCATCTAATCACTGGTACCTGCCAACAGATACTAATAAAAGTGAAAAATAATAAATAAATAAATAAATAAATAAGAGAGAAAAGAGTCTTTCATACAATTTCATTTCTTCTATATAATTCTATACAATTTCTCCTGTTTGTCTCAAGGTCATATTTTATGAAATTTTATTGTTCTTTACACTTATTTTTATTAGTACATGTTTGCAGTACATGAAGTTTACAATCATCTTGGAGAGTGAGTACATGCACATAATACAACTTGTTTCCTTTTTTTAGTTGGCTTCCCTCCCTCATAATGTTGAGTGAAATAAACCAGACACACAAGCCCAAATCCCTTACGGGGCTCTCATTTGAATGAGGCAAAGTACAAACAAAGAGACTAATAAAGGATGAATAGAAGGAGACAGGGCAACAGGTCTCTTGTAAATGGGAAGTGGTCCAGTCCAAGAGATCAAGGATAAGGGATGAGTGGAGGGGAAAGAGAAATAAATAGAATAAAGATATGCTATATATGGGAACCTAATAACCTCACTGAATGAAAACATTATCTGCCATAAATATGAGCTAAGATTAATATCAACAAGAATATGATTTAATTCTTACCAAGAAAAGGAGCACAATTAGCAGCATTTTCCTCCTTTTTTATGAACTTTGTCCCTGAAAGCTACTAGAAAAGTAGGTCAGTGCAGTCTTGAGCTTGGCTCATGGAAACTTCAGTGAACTTCAAGGCAGTAATTGTCAGCTGCTCGGCTAAAAGTATCTCCAGCCCACCAATCATGCTCTGTTACTGGCTCAGGGAAAAGTTTAAGCAAAGGTCTTTTGCAGTTAAGAAATATGACTGTTGATCCTCTTTGCTGCTAATGTTCTCATTTTCCTTTCATGCAAATGGATTTAGAATCTTAAATGACTCATTTTCTCAACAATTAACTTCTCATCCAAGTCTCAAACAACATTTTCATGGCAGCCATTTTGTCATATGCAATTAAATCATTCGATTTTTGCCTTGTAGTTAATTGATTGTAAGTATTCAGCCTTGAAAAAATTGTTACATAAGCAAACATTGTGATATATTCTTCAATAAATTTAACAGTGAATGAGTTCATGTAGGCAGATTTTTTACTCTTCATTATGATGCATTTTCCCTCAATAAAGGAAAGCAAATATCCACATACAAGCATGAAGACTGATAGTTTCACTTGGTGTCATATCTATAGAAGAAGCCAAGCGAGTTACTTTCTGTTTGATTACATGTCTAACAACAAACAAAGGAATATTCTTAACAGAAATTCTTATAACAGCATTTACCATTTTGCCACCTTAACAAATAAATTACAACGAAGTGGTCGTTTTGTGATTTTCTTATTGATTTGTGGTGGATAAAGTGGCTACAGGTACATTTGCAGGGCTCAGTGTTTGGTCTGTCATGATTTGTCACCATCTGTGCACAAACCTCTTTAAACACATTTTCCCCAATCAGTGATGTTTTATAAAAAAAAAAAAAATCACACGCTAGTTGCTGAAATGTGTTCACAAGTTTTTGCTTTTTTTTTCTTTTATCATTAAGCATGGTGAAAATGAACATGCCTTCACAGACATAGTCAAAAAACATATTTAACTGATGTGAGAAAGTTATTCTTTCAACAAATTGTGAAGATCTTCATCTCCTTCATGGTTTCCTCGAACTTCCCTTCTGTTCTTCACACACTTCATTTTTCCCCATACTCCTGCTTGAACATGAGAGGACTTGTGGACTTGTATATCTAAAGACCAGTAACCTAACCATTTTTTTTCTTGATATATTATTGGGTCTTGTCATTATGACATTAGGTTTTTCCATTCCATAAAATTCCACAAAATATTTTTCCAAATATATCACTCTCTATCCTTTAAAAGTTTCTGTGTTCTACACTTCTGAAACACTGAAAGCTCACCAAAATCAAAAACTTTTATATTAAAAGAAATTTTTAAAATTTGGTGTTTTCCAAATCTTTGAGGAAAAAAAATCACAGCATAGGAAGACAATTTTCTTACAGCTCTTCATATGTGTTCACAGCATGCCTATGTCTTCTAGTTTGCTAAGTGCTATAAGAAGGAGATGCCATAGAATACCTGTTATTTAAGTAATATTTAACAAAAAACCCAGTCTATTACCTACTGATCCAAAGGAAATTTCTGTGTCTTATCTTTCTATTCAAAGCTGATTACTGAAATATAGCTTATTCCATGAGAACTTTGAAATTACAGCGAGACGTGTGGTATTCAGGAGAGCTTGCTGTAGCCTTAGTTACTGCTTAGCTGAGTGCATACAGGAGAAAAGAAGAACGGAGTGTGTTCCCAGGACTTAACTCCTGGAAAAACTTTAGGTGTAGGAGAACATTCAGTATCATTTGCCTCATAAAAGTACAGCTGCTCTGAAACTCTTGACCTTGTATCTCCATGTGTCCCGCTTTTCTACCCCTCCACTTTTCCATCCCCCTACACTACCTGACACAAAGCTGAACCTGAAAAGTCTGTTGTGATGGGGTAAATTATATCAATGGCGTGCCATGTGAGAAACACATACACGATCTGTGCTCCCTTTTGTAAGACCTCTGAGAGAATGACTGGATTAGCTCGAGCCCTCCGATTTTCACCATCAATATATTGTAGGGGCTACTCTTAGCACAAAAACCTGACTCAGAAAACCACAGAATTAATGTGAAACTGTGTGGCAGGCTGGGCCCCCAGGAAACATACTCTGTCGGGAAATTTATTGAAAAATTCGCCAGAAACTACTCCTACGGAAAAGAGAGATAGAAGCAAGATTTGGCAGCAGAAGTTAGAATGAAATGCACTCTCAGCTACTAGAGGGAGTTCAGAGATTGGGGCGGCCCTACGTATTCATCACACATTGGTGAGAGAGCCAAGCCTTCATATTCTCATCAGAGCAGTCACTCTCTGTAGGCTATTCACAGAAGAAGAGTGAAATAAGTGTGACTTTGGGAGAAGTAACCCAGACAAGAGCAATTTCCAAGGAAATATGGCTGAAGGCTTCCATACTGAACAGGGAATGTGGGTAGCACCACACAGGGTCATCCATCTACTGATGAATATTTTTCAGTCCACCCATGAAGCCTCCATTAACTCCATGCAACAGGAACATTGTAAGGTAGACATTCCTGCAGGAGGAAGAAAGTGAAAAACAAGCAGACGTAGAGGACACTTTGGATTCGTTCAGCATGACATTATTTTAATTATACATATGATAATGTCTAACCTTACTTAATTTTTGCGAGGTCACTATTTGGCTTTTAAACACCTAATTATTATAGTCACTGATGTAATTCATTGAAACTTTTCCATGTTTTATGCATCATGCAAAGGCTTCCATGTCATCCTACCATAGAAACAAGTATTATTAGATACTGTCTCATAAACTAAGGCTCAGTAAAACTAAATATGTAAATCATTCTTGCTCACATAGTTAATAGATGGCTATGTTGAAATTCATGTGTCTGACACCAAATTTCATGTACTTTCAACTACAGGTTGAACATTACCAATCCCAAAATCTATAATCTGAATTGCTCCCAAACCCAATATTTCTTGGATTGTGACATTACACTACAAGTGGAAAATTTCACAATCTCACATTGTGGATCATGAGAGCACTGATAAATTAGATGAAATTGACTTTAGACTATGTGTACGATTATATATAGAATATACATCAATTTTGTGAAGATTTGGATACCATAGCTAAAAATAACTTATTGTGTGTGTAAGTGTTCCAAAATCAGGGGAAAAATCCAAAATCTGAAACACCTCTCAGCCTAAACATTTTGGATAAGGGATCCTCAAATTGTAGTCTACATTATTTCTTGGATTATCCAGAAACGTGTTCAGAGTATAATTTTTGAATGGTAAGCCCCCAAATTCTACATCATTTGTCCATTTCTTTCAAAAATCAAGTGGGCAGTATTCATGATCTTAGTAATTCAGAAATTACTTTATATTTTTTAAAACAAATTCTTCAAGTATAACAGAAATTAAAATACCTGCTTTATATATACACAAAGAGTTTAAGGTAATTAGATGAGATAATGTATGCTTAAGTGACATGAAAACTATAAAGTGTTAAAATATATAACAATTCCTATTATCTTTATGTTTCACATTAATTCGCATTGACAGCATCAGATGAAAAGAATATGTGGGATTTTGCAAAGGTGTATGCCCTAATGTGTATGATTCTCTGATAATGTTTAGCTTTGAAGTCTGCCTTCACTTCTACAAACAGAAGATAATATTGGTGTTCAGAAGAAAAGGAAGGCCATATTTTCATTTTAATGAAACAAAATCATTTTTAGTAAAAATAACATTACTAGTTATAGTCACTCTATACACGTACATTTGTAAAGCAGATGTATGACTTTGCTTCTGTGAAAACCCTGCTATTAGATGTTTTGGAAGAGTGCAGTTCTTGAGTTTTATCCTTCTTCTTTTATCCTTGCTGGCTTTGCTATTCATAGGAATAACTGCCAAATAGGGAGGAGAACATAACATGAGCTCTGCTGACAGGGTTGTTTGACAGAAGCTGGTTTGAAGAATGTGGCTTAAGCAGGCACACAATTGAGGCTTCTTTTCCCGTGGCTCAGCAAAACAGTAAATCAATCTCCTCAATAAACTTTACAGCAAGGGGTTTGCACTCACAATATAACTGGATTCAGCACAGAGAATGTGAGAAAGAAACCATGACCCGTGTGGGCACCAGCCTTTAACACAGGCCATTCTTCCCTAGTAAAGTGCAGACTAATAAGATTAGCAACTTTACCAAATGAAGAGCTATTAAATGAGTGAAGAGACAGGCCAAAAGCAAGAAAGTAGATGCCCTTCTATTCTCCTAGAATTAGAAAAAAAAATGGCACTACTGTGTGTGCTAGGGAGGTTGCCTGTCACAGGCCCAGTACCAGCCCCGCAGACAGCCTAGTGTGCAGACTTTCTGGTGAATTGTTTAATAAAGACATTGTTGGAGCCATTGAAGCTGAATACATGGGCAGGGCTGTGGCATGGCCCAGTGAATCTCTGAACTGAGAACAAGGAGATTCCTCAGGGGGCAAGATGGGCCACAGCTGCGGACACCTGGCTCCAACCCCAGTTAATAGGAAGGAGATGTGGCTGCAGGCACTTCACTCCTGTAGGGGATTCACCTGGCGACCTTCTCCTAGGATAGTTCTTAATTAGCTTAGTCTATTCCTTGGAGGGGTCCTGGAACCCCTCCCAAGATCCTGCTCACGTTTCCTGCATTTTCCACTCTAACTCCTTCCTAATAAATATGGGCTGCCAAGGGACATTCCCCGTCTTAGCCCACAGAGTCTTGAACTCTGCAGAGGGTTTTGATCCTCCTGGAGCCCCAAGAATCACACCTCTGGTCTCATTTATTTAAGCCTTCACCGTACACTCATTTGGGAGATTAGGGATCTTGGCCAGGTTCTTGATAAAACATAATTCCTTACATTCCAGAAAAAGAGTGCCCAAAGAAGACTGAAAACAAATGCTTTGCAAACTTCAGTGTGGTAAACATGTCACATATACCCAAATTTATCCACAGATACAGTAAAGTCTGAATAAAAATCCTTAAGATGTTTGTCAGTTTGAAAAATGTATTTCTGAGATTGGTAAGAAAAGGAAAAAACTCAAAATAGCAGTGTGTAGAACAATAAAGAGTACGTGTTCCAAGCCCGAGTAGTTGGACATGCCTGTAATATCAGCACTTTGTGCTGATGCAGGAAGATTTCCCCGATGCAGTCCAGCACAGGCAATTTAGCAATCCACTGAGATCTTGGCTCAAATATTTTTCACAAAGGATAGAGATGTAGCTCTGTGAAAAAGCTTTGGACTCAGTCTCCAATAAACATTTAAATAGATAAATATAAATAGATAGATGCTCTATTAACTGCAATAATTAAGGTACTGTGACTATTGGCATAGTAACAAAAGAAGATAAACTTGTGGAACAGTCAAGAAATAAACTGAGGCGCGTTTAAATATTTGTTACATGTCACATTGCAGAATAAAAAGAATAGAGGTTTTTCAAGAAATGTTACAAGTTTTTTTACATATGCAGAAAAAAAATTAGGTCTCTATCTTACCCTAGAAATGAAAATTATTTTCAGACAAATTACAGAACTAAATAAAAACAACAGACCTCTAGAAGCTTTTAAAAGGTAATATGAATGATTATCTTCATAGCCATGTGGTAGGAACTGAACATGAAATTAAAAAAACTAAACTTACCACTATTTAAATTTATCATTATATATGATGTATAATATGTAATATATAAACATATTTATTTACATAATTATAATGTATAACATTATCCATATAATATATACTATACAACTTAACATGTATAAACATTATATAATGTATGTTTGTTATATAATGTATAATACATAATGTTTAGGGTTTAAAATATATAATATCCAGTGACAAATAGAACATGAGTAAAAGTGATAAGATAAAGATGCCTTATCTAACAAGTTATTAGAATAATGAGACTTAAATCAATTTCACATCATCTAATTGACTAAATTCTCATTCTTCTGAGATGAAGGTGTGAGTGTCATTTGGTACAATACTTTGGGGAAATCATGAAATATTATCCAGAGAAGTTATAAATGTGCATAATCCTTAACTCTCCAGTTACTCTAGCATAACCACAAGAGGACTGCACATGTGCACCTAGACATGTAAAAGAGAACTCACTGCTGCATTCTCAGTAATAGCTGTAAAATGGAAACAATCCAAAAATCCATAATAAGTAGAATGGAAGCATTAATACTGGAATAAAATAGAATTTTATATATATTGAAAAAATTGCTTCTAAATATAATGAACATACTGTGTTGAATAAAATGTCACAGAAGTATGTAGACAGTAAGATTTCACTTACATGATATTCAAAAGCAGACAAAATTAACTTATGTTCATGTAACATAAATAGGTGAACTATTAAAAAGGCAAGGAAATGGATTTTTTTAAATATAGATAATGCTTTACCTTAATGGGAAGGAGGTTTTTTCAGAAGAGATAAGTATAGGAAGCCAGCGTGTTCTGTCTCAAGATGTTCTTTCACCAGATAATTGGCAGAACTTTAACTTCATTATTCTCCTAATATTAGTTGACAATTTACTATATGGAAGGCAATGTTTTGTTAAAAGCACATATTTTTAAAGTAATCTCCTCTTGTACAATGCATAACATATACATGTAAAATAAGTAAACTTTCTTCTTTATTTAAAGTTTAATCTTCTGAGTTATGCTTTGTATTTTAAAAAATTCAACCTGCCAAGAAGGTCAATTTTTATTCTATTTTACTTGTTTCATTAGAAAATCTGACATTAGAACTGCTCTTGGAAAGGTATATGGGAAAATATGATGTTAGGAAAAGAAATTACGTAGAATGCATGGGCAGAGATATGTTCAATGATTAACAAATATAGTAGTTTGAACCCTGGATTTACATATAGAAATAATTGGAGGTAGGTCCAGAAATGTCAAAATTATAGGATGTACTAAGAAAGGACCAAGTTCTCTTGGGTCCAGAAGAGACAAGGATATTACCCAAAAGAAAAAAAGTATATGTACATGTGTAAAAATGATTGATCTATATGACTAGGACTTATTATACATAAGTTATGATTTGCTAAAAGAAAATTATGGATCATAAAAACATTCATAAAATGAATCTCATCACACTTTAAAAAATCAGGCCCATATATTTTATTTTACATAGTATCCTCTTGTAGGGAGCAGCATGATAGCTTCACTGCTGCCACCCCGTCTCCCCCTCCTGTGGGCATCTGGTGCGTCAGCCTACATTTCCCATGATCCTCTCCCACCTGACCCAGGATATGACGAGGACCTATCCGTGCTTGATGACTTCCTGCCTCTGTTTCTTTATAAGCCAGGGACACTTCCTCAATAAATGAGACTTGATTGGAATCGCTCAACTTGTCTCCCTCTCTCTCTCTTTGCCCAGCCCCCGCCCCGTTTTCCTTCCTCTAGGGGAAACTCATGGATTGATCCACAGGCCGGATCAAGTGGCGCCCAACGTGGGGCCCCAATACAAGGAAGTCAACGAGGGATCATTCACAGAGGAAAAGCCGTGGCCACAGTAACTGGGGGACTCTGTCCCTGTGATCTGTACAGACGACTGCCTGATGTCTCGTCCGAATCATGGTAAGTGAACATAGTCGGCATGGGTCAAGCTTTAAGTGAACATGAGTTGTTCGTTACTGGCCTCAGCAAGGCCCTCAAAGTGAGAGGGATAAAGGTTAAAACCAAAGATTTATTGCAGTATTTTCAATTTATACATAAGGTATGCCCCTGGTTCCCTACGGAGGGCTCCATTGATACTAAACGATGGGAAAGAGTAGGTGATGCTCTTAAAGATTACTATAGAGTTTTTGGTCCTGAAAAGGTCCCAGTGACCTCCTTTGCTTATTGGACTCTAATTTCTGAGCTACTGACTCAACGTCATACAGATCCCCAAATTGATGAAACACTTACTCAAGGTGAGGCTGCATTACGCTCCTCCCGCAATCCTACCCCTCAGCCAGCATTAGGTACACCCAATGTGCCCAGTCCCCCTAGCTCTGTGATCCTTGATATCCCAGAGCCACTGCAAGATGGTGATTTAGCTCCACTTCCTCTTTCTGGAGTACACGAGGACTCCAAAAATGGCGCTGCCCTGCCTGATGCTCAAAATGGTACCACCCTGCCTGATACTCAAAATGGTGCCACCACACTCCCTCCTCCATATCAGCCTATGTATCCTGACCTTTCCGATTTCCAGGAGGTTGATTGGTCACAATTAGCGGAAGAGGCCGCTCAGTATCATGATCCACATTTTGTAGCCCCCGTACTACCTAATAAACCCTCATCCACCCCCCAAGAACTGCCTGATCCATCCTCTGCCCTTTCAAATTTAAAAGCCAAAATTCAAGACTTACAACTACAACTTAAACAAAAACAACAACAGCTCATCTTACAACTCCAATCCTTAGACATAGACTCCCCAAGCTCCGCGCCTAAAATGGCACCTACATCTGGCCCACCACAGGGTGTCCCTGCCATGGCATTTCTGGTAATGGAAACAACCCTGCCCCCACAAAATGGTGCCCCACATAATGGCGAGGCACAGGATGGTGCC
>PVLA01013911.1:0-33805 GCA_004027455.1 Hydrochoerus hydrochaeris | reverse complement strand
TGAAACAGGATATAACTAAGCAGATAATGGACTTAAGAAGTAAAAAGAAGAAAAGAAAGTGCTCTAGAGGATATGGCTGCATGTACGTTTAAGTGTGTAGGATTGAAAACCATGTTGCTAAGTTGTTACTGGATCATTGAAGTCTTTGCAGTCTCACTGTTTGAATGTCCACTTTGTATGCTTTAATTTTGTAACTTTAACAACTAGGTCTAAGAAGACAATATGTAATTTATCAACTAGTGATTTCTTACTGCTTTTTTTTTTCTGAAATTCTGTATTGTTTCTACCCCTTTTTCTGTTTTGCTTTTTTTTCTCTTTAAATAAAATTTAAAAAAAATATTTTTATGTATGCTAACTTATTTTGCTATACAAAAGTTTATTTTAGTTTATTGAAAAGAAAATTTGTGGGCCAGGGATTTAGCTCATTGGCATAACTGCCTGTCTGGCAAGCACAAGGTCGTGAGTTTGATCCCCAGTACTGAAAAAAAAAGAAAAAGAAAAGAAAATTTGTGCTATCTTCCATTTGTTTCTTGGTATAAGAATCTTTTTGTTTTATATCTTGTACTGACTACTTTGAAATTAAAAATACACAGTATAATAATTATTGTTATTCTTTTAATATTTTATCAGGAAAATGTTTCATTTTTTCATAAAATAAAAGGAAAAAAGATTAAGTACTGGAGTCAACAGTGAATAACTCAAAGTTATTATAAGACATACCAAACTTAAGTGAAGAAAATTCAAAGTACAAAATTAAGTACAAAATTGCAAAGTACAAAATTAACAAACATGGACAATACCACAGATTAATTAAATCTAGACACATCCATCATGGAAACCACTTACCAGTCTAATTATTTAAACACAGGATTTCCAAAAAATGCTTGCTTTTCATGAATTGTAATCAGAGAATGTAGTAGAAAATAAATATAACAACAATTCTATGAAATTTATTCAATATGAAAACTGACGAGAGGCCTGAGAGACACTTGGGGTCAACTAGTAAGAGGTTAAATCACTGATGTTTCTAATCCATCTCCAAAAAAAAAAGATACTGGTTTTCAAGGCAAAATTAAGCTCAATGTTTTATTCAAGAGACACTTACATTAAAATAGTTTTACATATGTTCATAGACAGATGAATAACAGGTAAATCCAACTGAGGAGGAGGAGTTACATCAGGTGAACTCTAATTCAGAAAGAAGTCAACAATGAGATGATCTGTGCCACTTAAGAGGTGACGGTTGTGCCAGACAGGGGAGATTTCATAATTTATCAGACTAGAGATGCGTAGTACACCAAAGGATGCCAAAAAAGGGAAAAATAGCAACGCCTTATGACACAGAGGCTGAATTTCAATTCGTGCAAATTTCGACATTTCAAATTGTCCATATTAGACAGATCACTGAGTAACTATTATGGCTTTAGTTGATTATGCTAACCAGAATATTTCTTCCAAAAGAATATGGCTTAAGTGCTCATTAAACCCTAGAAGTCCACTTTCTCTTACTATGGTGAAACACCCAAGGCTGAGTCATTTAGTAGAAAGGATTAGCTCACACTTCTAGAGGAGGTGGAAGGGCCTCACACTGGCTTCCAGTAGGCTTTGGGAGAAGGTCTCCTGGTGTTGTGCATGGCAGTGACAGGAGAGGACGTGGTGAGACATGCAGCCAGAGTGGAGTGGCTAGCCTTGCATGTGTATGAATCCTCCCAGAAAAACTAACCTAGAATGCTGTGAGAACTGCGCTTGATTTTTCCAGAGGCAATTCTGCACTGATGTTTCACCAGCTGTACCTGTTAGGGATCAACTATCTCTCAAACTCGTCACACTGAGAAGCAAACTGCCAAGATTGAACCCTTACGAGACACACAGAAATCACTTCCAACCCTTAGCAAAGTTCCATAATCAATTACTTATTTTAATACGTTGCAATAAAGTTGTACTGCCTATAAAACTGTAAATTGTCTGGCAGTTACTAGGATGCAACGTATTCCCTGTGATTGTTTTCTTTTAAACATTAGCAGTCAATGAGAATTTAGAAAGAATGTTTTTTGGAGAAGACAGCAATGTAAAATTTCATTGTTGAACCTCGTAATGCTTTCCATGTATTCATTCAAATTGCTCAGCTAACTTTCTGATATGCCTTTCATTTATCTGCCTGAATCACTCGGTATCATGCATGATTACCTCTGTAAACATTTAACAAATAAAAATAATATCTTCCCGAGACTCCAAGCACTGTGATCACACAGTTATGCTGGCCTCACCAGAATTCTACCTTAAGTACTGTGCCAGGTTTTTAACTGACCTCACCAGTACCTGCTTGAGTGTAGAACTTCTCTGAGAGCCTTGGAGTCATCTGTAATTGGAAATGAGAGAAACAGTTGTGGAATATATAAATGAAAGAAAATATAATAAATTGTCAATGCACATTTCAGGCATGAAACATAAGCTTTCCATGAAGCCTGCCTGAGCAAACACATGTCTGAACCGGGGAATAGGGCACCAGGCAGTGCAGGTGAAGGTGTGTGTGTGTGTGTGTGTGTGTGTGTGTGTGTGTGTCTGTCTGTCTGTCTGTCTGTCTCTCTGTGCGTGGGGCTCAGCTTCCTACCTGCACATGTCTCATTCTCTCTTCCCTACAAGCAAGAAGGAATTCATATTTCATTTTCTTTCTCAATGGAAATTTCTAAATGGTCCCTTCTGCTTTTTATATAGGTTAATATGGCCTCTTCTCCTTACCACCCTGGAGAAGCTTCAGGGGGGAAAATACTCCCAACACATTAAGTTACTGCAGACAGGAAACAGATGCTGAATTATCTATGCCATGTAACCTCATGACACCAATCATTCATTTTTAAAGTGAAATTATTGACAACAAAAGTGATATAGGGAAAATAAATATAAACCCAAACCTGCTAGATGTCAGACACGGTACGTTCCTGTTTGCCCCAATGAAGAATGAATTCTAAGGAATGATAGAGTTTAAGAGTAGGAAATATTTTTTGAGACAGAGATAACTCCTGAGAGATAGGAGAGGACCTGAAAAAATGGATTGCCATGGACCTCATTTTACAGAGTACGTTTTCTAGAGCAAAATCACAAGGCGGGTACGAAATCACGAGGTGGGAAAAACACAGAACAAAAGGATGATCGACCAAGAAATTTTGCTGCTTAGGTAAAATCAGTCCAATGGGGAAGGAGGTCCTATAGAAAGTGTACAGGAAAGAGCAAGACCTTTTTAGAAAGGACAAGCCATGGGCTTCTGGCCACCCACTGGGGCGACTGACCTCAATGTTAATTTGTTGTTTGTCTCTTGAGAAGGCAGCCAGATCTGGTCATCTTGTCTTCATTTTGAGCTCTGACTTCCAACACATGTGCCCTAGCCACAGATATAGTGTGTCCGCATGTCCTGAAGGGCTCAGCCCTGTATACCTGCTTAGAGTATCTCTGCTAAGTCAGCTCTCTATAATATTAGGAATATCTCCAGCTAATTCAACTCTCTGTGATATTAGGAATGCATGTACCTGACTGAACTCTCTATAGTACTGGGAATATCTCTACTTAACTCAGCTGTCTACAATGGTAGGAAACAAAATTATCATAACAATATAAATGTTACTAACTTTGACCATGTAAACAAAAACAAATAATGAATAGAGTATGAATAGTAAAAGAAGGTAAGGGTAGCAGAAATGCATTGTCAGACTGGATTCAGACAGGATTCCCCCAGTACCCAACCTGTCTACCAACAGAGGCAGAGTTCCCAGCTTAACACATGCGCCCTAGCCAACCTCAGGATGATATAAAGAGACAAGATAGAGCATGAAATTTTCCAAACATTTGAAGACACCCAGACATTCACACCAGGCTCCTCAAGGTCTGTGCCCACTGAAATGTGAGGCATCCAGAGAACTTTGACCACTGTTGTCTACCAGCATCTTCCTGTCTAATGTCCTCTGCCTCATATCAAGCCCTATAAAAAAAGCTCACCTCTCTTTGTTCTCTGCAGATGGCCTTTCTGTCTCTGTCTGCTCGCATCCAGGTATTAATCCTTATGCTTCGTTGCTTCTGCGGAAGTCTGTTGGGTGGGTTCTGCCTGAGACTCTTCCTCACATGAATTATTTCCTTTAAGAAAGATGATGTCAAAACAGTCTCCGTTTAATGAGACAAGCGATAAAGATTTAAGTCTATTGTTTGTGATGGCAGAGATCAGTAGAGAAAACTAGAATAGTCAAATAATTTTATTTGAAGAAGGGATGGATGAGTACATAGAAGTGAAGAAATAGCTTCTAAACTTGTTAGATCAAAAATAACAGTCAGATCATATTAGCACGATGAGTGGTTTTCACAAAGGTTTAGCAACCTTTGTGTGCATGTCTGTGTGCATGTGTGTGTGTGTGCAGGCGTGTGTGCGAGCACATGTGTGTGTGTTATGTTCTCTGAGGAGTTAAAGCATGAGGTATCAGCTTATTGATTTGAATGTAGTGCTTCCATGTATTTATTTAAATAGTTTTTAAAAATCAAAGTAGAGGGGGCCAGGGATTTAGCTCAGTGGCGTAAGTGCCTGCCTGGCAAGCACAAGGTCATGAGTTCAATCCCCAGCACCACAAAATAAATAAATAAATAAATAAATAAATAAATAAATAAAATAAAATAAAAATCAAAGTAGAGCAACTACTGGTCATTATTTATGCTATTTCTTCTTTTGATTTAACAAAAGCTTATATGAAAATCAAACACAAAAATATAACAAGAGCAAAAGGAAAATAAATAGGATAGCAGGGAAGCTTCCTTCCCAGGAGGGAAAACAAGAGTGCCTGGACTTCCTCAGATTCTTCTCCAGGTTAAGGCCCTTGAATACATTTTCTCTATTTACAATCAACCAACTTCCCTCCTAGCATCCTCTTCAGCCAACCCTTCTCTTTTCAGACCCTGCCTCTAAAAGGGCTTCAGGACTCCATTAATTTGTTACTGAGTAGTAGTTCTGCTGTTAGGGTAAACCCCAAGGAGCTCATTGTAATATTCGCAATGGTTTGCATATGAAAACACTCATTGGAGTTGTATTTGTTATGAAAGGGTTTTCAAGGCAACTTGCAGGTATAACAGAAGATTGTTCAATAGGTTATAAATTATTAAAGTTTTGGATTACTTGATCATTAAAATGTTTATCATACTGTCGCAGGCAGCTGAGTTAGTCAGAAATATTATAGGCAGTGAGGCAGGGCTGGGTCCTCCGTGGAGCCAGTGTCAAACCCTGGCAGCTGCTGGGGAAGCTGACGCCTCCTGCTGTGGGCCAGGCCTCAAGACAAAAGGCCAAACAAATGCACCCATATCCTGAGGACTGATACCCTAAACAGCTCCCATCCCCCTAGGAAAGAGTCACTGCCCCATAAAAATGCCCGCTTTCTGCGTGACTGCTTCCCCATTTGTCCCTAATGTAATCAATTTTACCTGAACTGTTGATCCTATTGGCTGACTATAGCAATGTCCCACCTTATGCCCATCTGCCTTGTGAGCTCCCAGTCTTCCCCCACCTTGAACCCATGGTCTTACTCTATAAAAATCCTAGGAAAAGACAGAGTCCTTGGCAACCCTCTTGGGACCCTTTGTGTCTCTCTCCAGACAGAAGCTTTCTTTCTCTCAATAAATATATTCTGCTCTTAACCTCCGATGTTCCTAAAATTCATTCTTCGATTTTAGAGAACACGAGCTCACAGACACAGTAGGTTGGGAGTTTCATTCCCCTATATCAGTAATGAAAGGTTTTTCAAGACAACTTACAGACAAACAGAAGATGGTTCGATAGGTTATAAATTATTAAAGTATTAGACTACATCATCATTAAAGTGTTTATCAAACAGGCAGTACTTTATGTTGAAAAAATTTTGAAGATCTGTTTGATTTGATTTTGTTTCCTCTATTTTCACAAATGCCTAAGCATTTCATTATGCATGCTAGAATATTAGTAGTGGTTATTGTGTAGTTAGATGAGTTATAGTTTCACTTTCATTTTTCTGTGTATAGGCTTTTATACCTTTTATACTTATGTGTGACTTTTCATAAGAAATAATTAACATGTGTTGTAAGCTCTTACCAACATAAAGGAAATCTTTTTTAAATCTCTCAATCTACATATTATTATTTTGAAATCACCAACTTACACAAAATTTTCACTTTAAATTTTGTTTTTACATGAAAAAAAAAAGATGTTTCTCACAGTGCTCTGGGACTTGTGAATGTTGGAAAAGAGGAAGGGAAAGACTCTAGTTAATTTGTTGTTTTCCTGGAATCAAAGCTGTTTTGCAGTGTGCTGACTCCTAATGAATGAGGGCCAAAATGATCAAGGCAGGAGAGAGGAAGATGGAGGAGAACAAAGAAGAAAAAGTCACAGCTTCCAGCTACGTAACCCAAGAGGGACCGAGCTGCCAGGAATGCCTGAGAAACAAGTTCCACTATCTAGCCACAAACTAACAAATTTTAACTTAATTTTGTCAATTTAGCCTAAATTATTTATGGCAATTTAAAATCTGTATCTAAGAAGCAGGAGGTACAGAGGAAGGTGAATACTGCTGTAATACTTACATTTGAATTTGGAGAAGAATGTCTGTCAAGGGATAGTGTATTAACTTCTGAACTTTTGGTTTAGAAATGTAAAAACTTGGGAAATTTTCTTACTAAGAATGAAATCTTTGCATGTCACTATGCTTAAGTTTATAATTCTGTTCCATTCTTCAAAATATCACTGCCTTATCTTAAAATTAGGAAGCTTTGTTGATATAACTGTGGCATAGGTATTTTACTTGTTGCAAAGCTTAAATGTTTTCCAAGTTTCTTCAACCATTTATAACATCATTATATATATATATAATGTTTAAGAAGTACTTAAATGAGAGACATAAAATCTACAGTATCTTTAACATGGATGAGTTAACATTACTGGAAGTATTTGCATTTTGATAATCTCATGTATTCTATGGTCTGCAATTTTTTGGCTATTTGAAATATTGTTAGTCTCTTCTGCCCAGAGTACATTAGAATGTGAATTAGTTAATGCTTTATTTCATGTTAATGTGCTATGTCAGAAAGGAACAGCTTGAATACATAAGCTTGAAAAAGACAAGAAAGTGACACAGTAAAACTCTTGGAACTGACTTTTTCTAAGGTTTCACTTTTTGATGCTCTATGCATATTTATATGGTATAATTTGGACCTGCAGGCTAACGTTTTTGCTGGTATGAATCTGGTCTTATAGATAGTAACATGTAGGGAGCCTAAACATAAAAGTCAGGGGAAATGCACTCACTAGTTATCAAACAAATATGCCATCACTTACCCCCACCAGCAAATGGTGCTGGTAACTGTGAACCACATGTATGATCTAGAGTTATTTCTCACCTTTCAGATTTCTGTGATTGTCTGTGCAGATAATATATAACTTGTGTTTTCATTCTATAGTCTACTGAATATAACATTTTGTCTTCCTTATTATTAGCCTTATATTTTCTGGTCTTTGCTTAAATTTCTATTTGTTCAAGAATGGATCCCATATAGCTGCATGTAAGTTTGAGTGTGTAAAATAGATGACCATATTGCTGAATCTTTGTTGGATCTTTGAGCAGAACTGTTTGTAGTCTGACTGTTTGAATATTTACTATGTACCCTTTAACTTTGTAACTTGAACAACTACATCCAGGATGACAGTACGTAATTCATAAATTACTGATTTCTTAGTGAGGCTTTTTCTCATTCTCCTTTTTCTTCCTTTCTTCTAGAATTCTGTATTACTGCTACCCTTTTTTTCTGTTTTGTTTTGTTTTTCTTCTCTTTAAATAAAAATTTTAAAATGTATAATTGCTATTGTAAAAAAGAGGAAATAGGAAGCGCTATAAAAGATATAGCTGCATGTATGTTTAGATGTGTGGGATTGATGACCATATTTCTAGGTCTTGTTGGATTGTTGAACAGATCTGTTTGCACTCTCACTGCTTTAGTGTCCACTTTGTGTGTTTTAATTCTGTAACTTGAATAACTATTTCTAAAAGAACAATATGTAATGTATCAACTAGTGATTTCTTACTGTTTATCTTTTCTTGAAATTCTGTAATATTTCTATCATTTTCCTGTTTTTTTCTCTCTTTAATTAAAAAAAGTATAATTGCTACTGTAAAAAAGAGAAAATAGGAAGTGCCATAAAAGATATAACGGCATGTATATTTATGTGTGCAGGATTGTTACCCATATTTCTTAGTTCTTGTTTGATTGTTGAACAGATCTGTTTGTAGTCTCACTGCTTGAGTGTCCATTTTGTGTGCTTTAATTTTGTAACTTGTACAACTATTTTTAAAAGAGCAATATGTAATTTATCAGCTAGTGATTTCTTACTGTTTATGTTTTTTTTTAAAAATTCTGTAATATTTCTCTCCTTTTTCTGTTTTATACCTTTAAATAAAAAATTTAAAAAAAAAAGAATGGATCCCAGTATCTTTTTATAAGTATATGTTACTTTTACATGCTACTTGCAAATGACATACAGCTATGCTATGCTTTTTTGTGATGACATAAACAAATTTGGCTTTTAATTGGAAAACAGTCTGTATTTGATGTACTGATTAATGTAATATAGTGATTTTTTTCTTCACTTAAAATGTTTGTCACTTTCATGCTTCTTACTTTATTTCTCCTGTAGAAAATTCTTGATGAAATTGTCAATCTGCTCATTCCGTTTATTTCTTGTCCTTTGGAGAGTTTTCTTGTACTTGCCTATATTTTTCTGGTTACAATCTCAGATCCAGCACTTATAATAGAACATTCTTCTAGTATGTGAAAAAAAAATCTCTTTCTCTCTGCTTATTGTCCTGATTTCTCTACTGCCTTCTTTCATCAAGTTTCCAGGACTTGAACAAAAAGTTTCATTTTCCTCTCTGCACTCTCCCATTGTCAACACCTTCTGCTGAGATGCTTTAGAAACTTTTGTTCCAAACCACCATTGCCTATTTTCTTTCCGTGTGTCCCCTTATTTCAGGAATCCCTATTTATTGCTGGTGAGTCATATATACAGACTTTAATTATATCTCTACCACCTTCTATGTATCTAGCTCATCTCAAGTTTTACTTGATATCTTGAATGTACATGGGATTCTTGGTTGGACTCCTTAAATTTTTTTCTCAGTGAACTAAAGTATTACTCTAATGTCTCATAAGTCCCTGTGCAGTGTTGCGGATGAGGGTTCTGTGATCATCGTTTCTTTTCCATTGTAAGTAGATAGTTGATTCTTATTGCCTGGGAGTTTGCAAGGGTTACTGCACCTTTGCTATGTAAAACCTTGATGCAGCTCTTATTAATCCCTTCCAGAATATCTTAAGTCTGTCCAGCAAGTCGGGTTCTAGGGCTCAAGGACTTTTTCTGCTATTGCCACTCTTCCTTCTGTCCTTTTCACTGACTCCTGGAACTTCTACTATTCTCATATTTGACCTCCCAAGTTCATTATTTACATCTTTCCCCCATTTCCCAGACCATCACTTTACTATCAAACAATCCTATTTTTAATTAACTAATAAAGCATAATTTGTTTCTTTTTCCTTCTTTCATTTTACAAAGCGTGTTTTAGTTTTCCAGATTCCATAGTTGCTCCTGTCTTTCAGTGTTTTTAACATTCTTGTTGTTTTGTCTCAGGGTTTGTTGCTCTTTCTGTGTTAAACCCAGCCTTGATATACTGCTCCTTTCCTCCCTGACATATGCCCATTTTTGGAGACTCATTGGTTAACATCACTCAGGAGGCTGCAGTGCAGGCTCTGAGATGCACCGTCTCAGCCATCCTGTGGGAGTTAGCGCTGTATTCTGTGGGAGCTGCCATAAAGTCTCTCTCTTCTGCCTGGCCTCTATATTCTCCCAGCTGCAGCTCACTTCCTGCTCATTGGTTCTTTGAGCAGCAAGAAGGCAAAGGTCAGGTAGAACGGGGTGAGCTTCCGTTTTGGCTGGGTAAGGCTGAGAGTCAGGAAGACCCTCTGGTCTCTGAGGAGTAGAACTTGTTCCACTCATAAAAAGTTCCTGCCTGACTCCTCCAGGATAAATGCCTCTACCATCTTCAGCCAGGCTCCACTCGTACTCTCTTGCCTGCCGGCTGTCTGAAACCAGTCACAGCAGCTGTGGAGGAGACAGGAGAGCTGCTTGCTGAGGTGATCAGCAGAGACTGCTCAGACATCCTCTCACAATCAACTCTGCTCTGTGTGCTTCACTTCATTATCCTTGAACTGACTTGGAGTGGTTGGAGGGTTCAGTGTTGGACCTGCTCAATCCTTCAGCATGCCACAGCATGAATTTTCTTAAATCCAAATTAGAAAATAACTGTAGAGCATTGAAACCTACCCAGAATGAAGCTTTTGTACTCTAGGAGTCAGATGGACTCTAGCAAAAGTAAGCATCATCATTATCAACAGAAGGAGGAGGAGGAGGAGGAGGAGGAGGAGCAGGAGGAGGAGGAGGAGCAGGAAAGGAAGAATATTTTCTGCTGATTACTTTTGGTACTTGATCAAATACTGAATATTTGTGAATAACAGGCTATTAGACACGTTAATTCAGGCACTTATCTGGAGAGGATAATACTCTGTACTTATCTGCTCCACATGAATGATTTTGACTCCAAATGTTGATGAATATTTATCTTCTCAGACACACAAAATGTTTTTATGATTTTTGTTTTTGATTTTCTATTATGTACAAAATTTTGGGTTTTTGTAAAGAATAAGTAATTTCTGCTTAAAAGCAACACAAATGTCATAAATAAATAGCATATCTGGGTTATTAGGCATATATATATATGTAGTATATACATACTATATCTATATAATACTACATATGCTTCTATATATACTATATATACATAACATACATATATATGTATTGTATATTGTTTCTTTTAATATTTATCAATTTTATAACTGTGTGCCAGGCACCAAAGCAGTAAAAAGTCATTTTTTTAACCATTATGATAGGCAATTTGATGAAAAGCATAATTTAATACAATTGTAAATTATCTAAGCATGAGGAAATACAGTAGCTTCATAAACACCTACAGAACAGAAATAAAGAACAACAACAAAAAAGCCAAATCCTGTTGTCATGAAAGGTTCTTCAAGGGGTAGATGGGTAAATCCAAACCTCAAAAGAACAAAAAGTAGACACAGATGGTGTTAAGTGACACACAGAGACCTGGTGATGAAAGTATTTGGTAGTTGAAAAAATAATAGAGTTTAGAAGACTCAGTAAAGAATAAGAAAGGTAGGAAAGGAAAGAGGGCGTAAGGCAGATATTGTTTACCTATCAGGCCACTGTATGACATAGGAATTCTACTGAGGTGTGGTGGATTTGCAAGTTGCTATGATGAAGCGGTAGATTGGTAGGATCAGAAGATGAGGCTGGTTCAGGAATTAGGCTGTCAAAGACAAGGAAGTGAAGGACAGAGATAATTTCAATCCCTTTGGGTTTGCACTTCTGCCTGGAATTCCTGTGGGTCTTTCGGTCCTGCCAGATTAAACTGAAGTCTCTTCACTTCTTTGCACTGAGCACGAGGAGAATGTCACACTACGGACAAGGTATGCTACAAGCCACTTTCCAATGACAAGGGCATCGGAAACCAGCAAAAAAATTGGTGAATATAAAATGAAGAGAACTGTCTGATATGTTAGCTAAAAAGTTAAGCAAATAAAATGCTTTGGGGATGATGCGTAATTCCTGGATCTGGCAGTAAGTATGATTATCCTATGTTATGAGACAGGAGGAAATGGTGTATAAGTGGTTCAGCTGAGTCAAGGGTTAATATGTTATATTTGTTAAGTATAAAAGTCTTAAGGAATACATCAAATAAGGCTATGTACATATTTGAATCATAAAGTCATGGATCAGACCAAACATACACATTCTGGAGCTACCAGAACAGAGATAATCTTTATTATTGAAGACGGATGAATAGAATCACTCTGACACATACACCGAGCATCTGTCATGGCCCCGACATTACTGTTGTCACCGAATACACAACAGCGGACAAGACTTGTTCGTATGTTTTTATAGTAGTAGGCAGAACCAGTATAGGAAAGATAGAAAGTGAATTCTGATATTCACACAGGTACTACTCAGAGGGTGAGAGCTCAGTGCTAAGGCACACAGCTAGCGTGCATGAAACCCTGGGTCTGATCTCAGCATGTAGAGACACACACACACACACACACACACACACACACAGAGGCGAATTCAAGACAGAAGAAATTTTTTAAAAAAATCAAAAGTAGAAGTTTTCAAAAAAGTGGGAATTGTTAGCGGTGAGTGTCTGAGTGGTAAAGTAAGCTAAACATAAGAGATTTGGACCTTTCAGCAACATGGAAATTGACGAACTAAGGACTCTGCTATGGTGCTAAAATGGGGACAACTAGAGGACAGGGCAGGCAGTGGAGACAGAATGTGTACATTGAGAGTTTTGTTTGCTGTGTTTTGTTTTGTTTGTTTGTTTCTGAAATAAAGAACTGTTGGAAGAAGCATCTCCAATTTTGGGGACAGATTTTCTGGCCCTTCTGCCTAAAACATCATTTAGGAAAAAATTTTAACCTACTTTATAGATGAAAGAATAAATGAAAAGTGAAGAGACCCTTCTGTTAAAGGAGATCCATAAACATTTATCATAACATTTATCGAATGTTAATGTTGGAGACTTCCCAGATTAAGCATAGGTCTGCTCACATTTCATTAAATAGTTTTAGGATATGGCAAAAATTGTGGTCAATTACTTACATCTCTCTAAAGTAAAGCATTTAAACACACTATAGTAACAATCTTTGTTTATCCCAGGCAGAGTTACATTTATAAATATTCAACATTTAACAATGTTGCATCCATGCTTAAGATAATTGCAGTGCTCTGTAGTGTTTTCTCTGTGAGACACTTTATTCTGAACTAATGTATTAAATACTTCCTTTCTTAATGGTAACATGTTGCATTAGATTGCCACAGAGGAGTTGGAATGCACTTAACCAATCCATAATCCTGTTCATGCTTAAATAATTACAATAAACCAACTTCAACACTGCAGCACTTTGTAAGCTCTGCAGAGTTCTCAATGCTGTGATTCTGTTGAATGACTTACATCTCGGGGCAGCTAAAGCGTTGCTCTAATGCTTAAACTGGCAAGAGAATTGATAGTTAGCTCTGTATTGTATTTAACTTAAAATAACAAAATTGGGAGGTGAACAAAAGAGTAGCTATCTATTTTGCTAAAAATAGATAGCTAAGAATTTTAGCTGAATGTTCAAATCAAAGTTTTCCTGCTTTATATTGGACCTACACATCCACTGGGCATTTTAGAAAATATTACTGTGTTCTGTATACTTGATATGTGCATTTTCTCCTTCAGTGAAAAGCTAGGAAATGTATATCTTTAAAGACAATACCGAATTCCATACTCTGCTGATGTTGGGATAATCTGAGGTTGCTTTGTGAAGCAGTTGGAAGGAATATGGTTTCAGTATTCTTGATCACGATTCTATCTGTATATTTGCAAGGTAATTAGAACTAGAACAAACAAGAAATCTAAGCTTCCTATTTAATTTTACCTCTTTAAATAAGATAGCACGTGTGCTTTAGTTTTTTAAATCTTCATGAATTGAGAAAACATCTACCTCTTCAATCTTCATATTTACTGTGTTCCTTACATTCCTTTGTACAGTATTATTTGGAGTTAAGAAAGGTTTTAGCTGAGAGAATTGCTTAGCCAAAGAAGTTAGATTTCAGGTCAGTTCAGGAAAGTTCAATGAACTCACACAATAAGGGAGATTTTCTTCTCTAAAAAAAACCCACAACCACACTTGGATTAAAAATTCAATGATGACATGTTTGCTAATGTCACAGAGTATACAGGCCAACTGGAAAAGAATGCCCTTATAAAAATATCACTACCAACTCAGTGGCAAATGCATGCTGAAATTGTGACGTACGGATTGAATGAGAGAACCATATGGATCATAAAGTTTAGGGTAAGTTTTGAGAGAAGAACTGCTTTGAAATGAACATTTGAAGTAAGTAGAATTTGGCTAGATAAGGAAAAAGGTGGACATTACACGGAGGAGGAAGATGTTAGTAGAACTTTTCCCTGAAAGGACTTGATATAGAGGAATGAAACTCCTGACCTACTACATGTCTGGTACAAAGTTTGTGTTCTCTAAAATCAAAGAATGAATTTTAGGAACAATGGAGGTTAAGAGTAGAATATATTTATTGAGAGAAAGAAAGCTTCTGTCTGAGAGAGACAGAAGGGGTCTTGAGTAGGTTGCCAACCTCTGTCTTTTCCAGGGACTTTTATAGAGTAAGACCATGGGTTCAAGGTGGGGGAAGACTGGGAGCTCACAAGGCAGAGGGGCATAAGGTGGGACATAACTATAGTCAGCCAATAAGATTAAAAGTTCAGGTAAAATTGATTATATTAAGGACAAATGGGGAAGGAGTCAGGTAGAAAGCAGACATTCCTAAGGAGCAGAGACTCTTTCCTAGGGGGATGGGAGCTGTTTAGGGTATCAGTCCTCAGGATATGGGTGCATTTGCTTGGTCTTTTGTCTGGAGGCCTGGCCCACAGCAGGAGGCGTCAGTCTCCCTGCAGCTGCCAGGTGTCTGCACTGGCTCCACCTAGGACCCAGCCCTGCCTCACTGCCTATAATATTTCTAACTCAGCTGCCTGCAACAGACTGGCTTAGGAGGGCTCTGTATTATATTTGTAGATAAATCTTGGAGAAAGGATATGGGTGCATGGGGTATTTGTGTCCCTACCTACCTGAGGCAGAATCCTAACCTAGCATCAGGTGCCAATTCTTTCCCTTGGACAACTATACTGGACCATTCACACTTGGCTGGTTTTGTGGATAACCAGCCTAAACCTAGAAAGACCAAAATGCCTCCTTTTCAGAAGCAACAGCTTGTCTTTAATTTTACAGATTATGATTTTTGGTTGTTTCTTTTTAGACAGTGTCATTCCTGGCATGAAGAGACAGCGGGGGGCTTTCATTTCTCTAAGCTTCAGTTAACATTCTTGCTTATGTTAAGCTATATGGCGATATTCACAGTTGCACAGCTCTGATATATAAATCTGTTGTACCCCAAAAGGCTGCGCCCCAAAATAAAATGAAAATTGTAGAAAGGCAAAGAGAATAAAAAGGCCAAGACGTCTTGGAGGGAAAAGAAGAGAGCGCTTTTTTATTCAGGCTGGTATCCAGCGACACAGAGTGAGGGTGGAATTTACACTGCTGTGCCACTAGGCTAAGATTTGGGGGTGGTTTATAAAGGGAAAAAAAACCCACAAAGATGTGGGGGGTGCCACACCTGTGCATTCCTGAGGAAACAGGACATCCTGGTTTGTTTTTTTTTCTAAAGGTCAAAGGGTGTGGCGCATACAGAACAGAATGGCGGTGGCGCTTGAGTTAGATTACAACAAAATTCAGCTGCCACTCAAGTGACCCTTACCTCCCTGGACTCTTATGACTAAGAGCTACTCTGCTCAAACAGCCTAGCCCTTCTGCCAATGCCTGTGCTGCTCTGTCTCCCCAGATACACTTTCTTCATTTCTCTTTCACTTGAATTCTTTACAATCCCCACCAGATGGGCATCTGCCTTTTTCTGTAAATAACAATGCTACAATTTGCCTATCATGAGATTTTTCAAAAAACATTTGCAATAAACTATTTAAGGAGCCATAGAAAGGAATCCTGGCACTCAGCTAGTCAATTAACACTAGAGCTTCTGGCTAGCATCAGGTCGAAAGGATTGATTTATATCGAAGTGTTGTAAAACACTCATGTTCTCACACCAAAGTAATTTCACAGCAAAGACACGTTTCCCAAAACACTCCCTGGACTGCATCTCCTTAGGAAGCAAGTCGGGAGGGTAGACTTGTGAAAAATTAAGGAGGATTGTTTTTACTCTAATCACAATTTCCTGTTAAAACATTTGAAAGTATAACAACCTATATAACTATCTCCATAATTCTTGAGATGGTGTTTTGAAGATAGGAATTTAAATAATACTAGGTTATAAATGTTTCAAATATGGTGTGTGTTAAACTGTCAAACACTACAAATACATGTTTGATTTATTTTACATTTCAATCTGCCACTGAGTTTACTTACTGTCATAGACTCCTTAAGCTATTCGTGGCATCTTAGAGTGGTGGACAAAAATATTGATAACAGAACACATGTATTCGAGCACTAGACTTGCAACATCTTGCAAATAATTTCTTTAATTTTTAAAAAATAAAATGATATAATAGTTCTCTAATTTCTAAGGAAATTCATAGTAGTCAAATTCTATAGAGTCCCCCCCACCATTTCCTTCCCTCTCTTCTGGCCATTTCCAATAACTCCAAAGAGCAAGTGACAGGTTTCAACCTTCTTACTTCATTCTACAATACTACTACTATATTTTAAATATTGTTATTTATATTTGAAAAGGCTTTCTATACCAGAATATAGTATTTTGGGCATTTCCATATCAGTATTTTGAACTCTACTAAGAGTAATAGCCATAGACTTGTTTTAGGGCCTGAGAGGCACTGAGTAATCAGCAGTGTTTTATCCTCTGCCCTGTACTCCAAGCACATGATCAATGACAATTCTGATGAACACAGAAATGGTTGTCCATCATATTAGGCCATGATATAGGCCAGATAAAAAGGAAAAAATAATGTATCAGGTTATACTGATTTATCACCACAGAACTTGTAAAAATTAATAGCAGGAATGAAATAGAGGGAAAACACATTTCGGGTAAGCAAAAACAAACAAACAAACAAACAAACAAAAATAATCCAAACAGAAAAGCCCTGAATTATAGGAAATTTATTTAGAAAGATTCATAGTGATAAAAATAAGATTTCTTTATTCATCCATATAGGATGTTACATTAACATAAGTAGATTATTTTGATGTCTGAAAAGAGTACACGTATTTATATCATACTTAAAGAACTGCAATAAATTCTGTGCTTATTTCTTCCACTCAGTAAAGGCAGAATTAAATTATGGTATGAAATTGTAGCTTAGAAGAAAACTTACCAGTGTTATCTGAAACTTTCTAAATATGGTGGAACCCCTCCTTAGGAGATTTTGCTAGTAGGTTTGTGACACATATTAAACCAATGTATTATTTTTATACCAGTTCAGTCAGGATTAACAGCTACAAGTACAATAGAAAAATTTCATTGTCCAAGCAACTTAGGTAGTCATATAAAGTTAATTTTCTTGAACTCATACAATATTGCCAATATTGAGTTATTTCAGTGACTTAAGTGGTTTATGTATTTTATTGCAGTAATCTTTACTGTAATGCTTTTGTGTAATGATAGACTGAGCTTCAATGATTTAAACTATTTCTTACAAATGGCACATTTAACAGATCACTCTCTTGATTTCAAATCTCTCTCTCCCATTTCAAACATTGCCTCTATCATTGGGAAGCTTGTGTCACATGCCCGGGGATGATACGGTAGCCTGTGCTTCTCAGATATTTTGGCAGCAGGTTTGAAGTAGGATCCTTCAGTCGACTGACTACCAAGGAGTTTGGAGTCTTACAGGGCACTGGTCATCATGAGCAGTCACAGTCACAGTTACAGAGCTGTGATGGGAGCCGTGTGGTGAAGCCGGAGCTTGACAGAATCTTCCAGCCACAAAATATTAACAGCTCATGCCAGAGGCAGAAGTATCATTATGAAAAATGGAAATGGAAATAGAAATCTTTTCCTTATTTTGCTTAGCCTTTAGAATCCAAGCTGTAATCGTGCCAGGCATAGGAAAGCAGGTCTATAATCTCAGTACTTGGGAAGTGGAGGCAGGAGGATCATTATCAGTTTGAGGTCAGCCTGGGTTACCTAGTGAGTTCAAGGCCAGCTTGGACTACATGGTAAGACGCTGTCTCAAAAACAAACAAAAAACTGAAAACATCAGGTAGAACCCTTTTGGTGAGGTATCTATTTCTTCCTAAGAACTTGATCTGTACAACTATAGGTGAATGGTTTCTGCTTCTTTTTCTCTCTTTCTCTCTCTCTTTGTATGTGTGTGTGTGTCTGTGTGTCTGTGTGTGTGTGTGTGTGTGTATTTTAGGTGGATTCAGTCCTTGGATTTGGATTTACTTGGTTTCATGCCATTTGTTTCTGTTTGAGATTTCTGTTTCTCACTTTCTGGTCAATACTATTAATTAAAGGTGCTCTCTATTTTTAATAGCTTTCTTTTTATTCTGAAGGCTCACTCCTCAATGTCTTTGTGAACTATACAGGCATGAAGATAGTTTATCATAAAACATTTAAAAGAGACTCAAAACTGTACCTTTCAATTTGAGCCAAGAGATGAGACATCCTTTCACCATTTTTATGCGTGATTCATCAAAATAAACTTATACTGAAGACATAAAATGCAAGCAGAAAACATCCTAATATTGTTTAAAAAGCCTCTGTTGGCAGTGCATTCAGATTTTGGAATATTTTGTTCAATTCGAGACTGATAGAATAAATTTTTTAAAAATGATATGCAGACATGATGCATTCTCCATCAAAATATCAGTGATGATCTTCATAAGAACAACAAAACAAATTTAAAATTATTAAGCTAACAAAAATAATCCAAAATAGCTAAAGAAATCCCATAAAACAAAAAGGAGGTTGGAGGCATCGCACTACCAAATTTCAAATTACATACATAGCCATAGTAACAGAAACAGCATGGTGTTGCATGAAAAGATATGTGGATTTATGGAAACGTTGGAGGACATGAAAACAAACCTATGCAGAAATGACTATCTGCTTCTAGACAAAGGAGTCAGCAATCTATGTTGGGGAAAATATTTGTGTAAGACTGAAATTAGGTACCTCTCACCCTGTACAAAAATGAACTCAAGTGGATTGAACACCTATGTATATTGCCTGAAACTTTGAGAATTCCCAAAGAAAATATATGAAAATGTAGCTCATGGCAAAACCTGCTTAACTAAGGCTCCAACATCATGAAAAATAAAGCAAGAATCAGCAAGTGGGACTATATCAAATTAAAAGTTTTCTAACTAACAAGGGAAAAGAATTGACAGAGTAAAGAGGGAAGCTACAGTCCAACTATGGTTCTGACAGAGGATTAATATCTAGAATCTGAAAAGGACTAACTATTACAGTAATATACACATACTCAAGGTTATGGTAGCATCATTCTTAATAGCCAGCTTGGAAGCAACCTATATTTCATCAACAGATGAATGGATTAAGAAAATGTATTAGTATTATTCTGCAATAAAAAGGTAAACATAAATCAATAATAGGTGAAAACATAATATTAAGTGAAACATATAAAGAAATACAACTTTAAATATTGCATGGTTTCCCCTATATGAGCAACTCAAAATATAAATAAAATAAACAGCAAAATAAAAGCTAGATGATAGAAAATAGAGTGATAGATCTTTTGTAAAAGGGAAGTTGACCAAGGGGTATAGTAGGGAAAAGAGGAGAAATAAAAAGAATTAAACTGTGTTATGAACATGTACTAAATCCCCACAACAAATGTAAATGTTATGAATGACAAACATGTACTGAAAGAGATAAAGACTTAATAAAACCTAACACCAGTAATAACAAATGCCCCAATAATTAACTGGATAAAAAAGTTAAATAGATATTTCTACAGAAAAAGAAGTAGAAACGGCTAATAAATACATTTGAAAACATTGAAGATCTGTAGCCATCAGAGAAAGAAAAATCAAAGTTACACTAAGTTCTAGCTTATGCCTCTCAGAATGCCTATTATCAACAAAACTAAAAGCAATAAATGTGGCTGACAATGAGAGGAAGGAATTGGGGAGATAAATTAATGCAGTCATTATGGAAATCAAATTGGAGTTTAAGAAACTGAAAGTAAAACTTTGATTCAGCTATGCCATTCTTTGGTAGATCCTAGAAGAATTACAGTCACCAAGCCAATAAAGATATCTGCATCCCCAGGATTATCACAGCACAATGTGCAATAACCATCAAATGAACTAGCCAAGGAACGTCAACAGATTGATACAGAAAGGAAATATGGAGTGTGGACACAATAGAATATTAAATAGCCACAGATTCTGTCATACACACAAAAATGCAAAAGAACAGCAGAGAACATGTTGAGTGAAATATGACAGACTCTGTGTTATGGATTAAAAACTGGTGGTCAATTTAATGCCAGCTGGATTACACCAGCATGGTGCTGAGCGAAGGTGTTCCACCTGAGGAAAGTTGCCAGCATAAATGGAGACGTGGAGAAGGAGAAGCTATCATGTTAGCTGCGTTAAGGCATTGAGGTGTTGAGGTGTTGTGGATTCTTCTACATGTTGCTGTTTGAGCCGTTGGTTCTCCTAGAGAAGCTCCGGTCTTCACATTGAGCATCGCTTCCTGGCTCTGGAGGGCAAGACATGTGCCGCTTGGTCTCTAGGATGAACTCGTCACACTGGCTTCCTGGCATGTACTCAGCTGTGCTTATTGGAGAAGCTCAGGGCCTCCGTGTGGCTGAGGATGGCTGTGGTGCTTTTCAGGACGGCTCTGGTCCTTATTTTGAGGGTGACTTCTCGGCTCCAACGTAGAACCCTCAACCTACCAGCACAGCTCCTTCACCCCGCTGGCATAGACTTTCTGGCTTCCACCGCTGACCTTTGGGCCTTCCCAGCACGGATCCATAAAAGAGACTGGCGTGAGTCCTTCTTGTGAGCTCTAGACCTCAAGCTGGACTCGTGGGAGGCATTGTCATGAGCTCTGGGTCTTCATCTGGACTCATGTGGGATATTGCTGTGGGATTCGGGCCCTTGGCTGAATATTCTGTCTTTAGTGTTTGGATAGATTTCCTGCATTTTCTTCTGTTAATCCTGGGTGACCGTCATAAAAAATAATATTATAAACTCCATGCACTGATTTTAATTGTTCTCTGCACAACCCCTGACTACAACTCTCAGAAAGATAAACATTTCATGTTCTCGCTAATAGGTGGAATCTAAAAATAATAAAACAAATAAAACAGGAACTCCTATAAGTCAAAATGAAGGAGAAAGGGCATGAGGGTACAAAGGCAGGTAGCAGGAGTCATGAATACGGTCAAAGTGTTCTATACAGTGAATTTGCCCTCAGAGATGTGAAACTAAGGGGAAAGGTGGGGAGAGAGAGAGGTGGGAGGATGATTGGATGATTAAAGTACGCTACACACATTTACAAATTTGTGAAAATGAAATCAATTAATCTGCATAACCAATGTCTCTTACTGGAACATTAATTAATTGCCTTTTAGAGAAGAAATTTGAAGTCCGCTTTAAGAAAGTAAAACATTTCTTCTCGGAATTAAGAAAGCAGTGGAAAATTAGTTTAGAGAAAGAGTGACACCAAACCAAACCCAAACTGGGCACAACTAACTGTTGATGTATTTCTTTGCATGTAACAAGAATAATATTGAAAGCTCCATATGCTTGAGCTATATCCATGGAACCCTGGATAAAATTAAAATTAATGTGTGAAGATGAAGCAGATGGAAATATCCATTATTATGTCATTTTAAATATAAGATTTATGGTTCTCAAAATGCTATTGAAGTCAACGGAATATAGTCACGTTTTGCTGGCAGCCACTGGAAGAGTCCAGGGCAGGGATTTACCTGTGTCTACAATAGCTTAGAGACTTTTGTGCTAAAACTCAGTTGGTACTGGAGAGCAATGCTTTCCTCCATAAATTCACTTCATTAGGAATACAGAAGCCAGGGAAATGATGATTCATTCCTCTCTTCCAAACAATGTGCTATTGATTTTTCTTTGTTGGCGCAAATTAACTTACCTTTTAAAATTTCCAGGAGAAAAAAAAATGTAACCTTGCCTATTTCTCTCCCCAGTGGTGGCAGGTTGAAATGATGTGTAATCACAAGCCACTATGTAGTGTTTTTCTATTGTGTTAGTTTTATTAAAAATACACAAGTTACTAATAAAACTACTGAAGTAGCTAAGGCTTTTAAAAATTTTTATATTGAAAACTATCAAAATGGTAAATACTAAAGTGGCCCTGTCTACACCGTGTGTGTGTGTGTATCTGAAACACACGTGCTTAAATAGCAAGTGAAAAATGTGTTCAATCTAGTGAAGTTCTAAACACCTCACAAACAATATCCAGCCCATGGTTTAGTAGGCTTAGAAATTGGTTTAGAGAATATTAAGACCAAGAAAATCAATAAAAATGGATTTTTCAGTATAGAAAGCAAGAACATTCTGGCTTAAAGGATTAAGAATTGTGTTCTTAAGTTTTAAACAAAGTATTTTGGCATCACTGAAATAGAAAAACTATTTTTAAAATTAAAAGTTGTGTATTTGAAAGATGTTTTTAGCCTTAGACCATTTAAAAAATAAAATCATAGAACTTATTAGGTCTGTATACATTTATATTACTATTATAAAGCTCTAGCTTTCAAGTACTGTATTTATAAACCAATATAATGCCCTGATTTTTAGTGGTGCCTCATAATTTTAATATTAAATATAAGATATTAGCAACTCTAGAATAATTATGAAAATAGCAGTGTGTTTAGGGTCACTGCATCACTGTGTTACCAATGTATGTACAGTCAGCCCTGTGGTTGTTCTGTTACTCCAACTGGAGTATTTTGTAGCATTGCTTGTTTAAAAATGATGATGACAATTTCAAATCTATTTTAAAGTTACCTGTAAAACCTGAGTTTTGCTTAGTGTCTTGTGATAGTTAAGCTGCACTGTGAATTTGATTGGGTCATAAGCCACCTATGGAATTAGTTAAAACGCACTTTCCTTTATGTCTGGAGGAATCACCTTGCGGACTCTCTTTGGTCCCTGACTTCTTTTTTGATAGAGTTTCTCTACGCTCCTTGCTAACTGCCATGAACTAAGCAGTTTGCTTCATCATTTCTCTCTGCCATGATGTTCCTACCTTAGAATTGACCATGGACTGAAACATCTGAAACTATAAGCCAAATAAACCTCTCTTCATTAGGCAGTGGATATTTTAATTTATTTTATTTTTTGCTTAGTAAAGGGAAGACTAATACATGTATGAAGAATTCAATATCATGTTTATTTCCTTCCTTTCAAATTTTTTTTTAAAGCAACTACTTGCCAAGTATAAGAAATGAAAATATCTGAAATAAATTTCAGTTAATATCTTGATGTTTCTTCATTTTTCTCCACATAACCTCCTTCTTTAGATGGTCTTCACAAAATGTCAATCTTTTGCACACATATTTACATATTTGCTGTAATTTCCTCTGCCTTACCTTTCCTTAAGCATTTGAAACATTGTTAATTGCATTTGTAATACTTGCCTACAATAAGCCAAGCAGTATGGAACTCATTTTGGATAGTTGATGATGCCATTAATTCTACATATCTATTTTGCTGGTACACATAATTGTTGATGGCCATACAAAATAGCAATAATTCTGTAGGAATCAGCGCAAGCTCAATACACTACATCAGAAGTATAACACATTGAACTTAATTTGATTGTTGGCATTTCTTGACAATGGGCTCATAGGCAGAATGCAGTGTGCTACAGATACTAAGTACTTCTTCCAGAGAACTGTACAAAAAGCTTGTGTCTTCTATATCTTTATACTAAAAAAGTGACAAATCACCTATTTCCTATAAGAATCCTAGCGGAATTACATTTGTTATGATTTTATGAAATTGTTTTGAGTTTTCTATTTGGGATATTTTGCAAAGTTCATGCCAACATTGTGTTTTCTTAGGTTATTTTCAACTTTATTTTTTCTTTACTGTTTATTGGAGATATTATCTATCAATTCAATGCTACATTTCTAAACATCAAAAGTAAAACTTTGGCATGATTCACAGAAGATATTAAAATAATTTTAAATGTAACATAAATAACCACTATTAAAATAATTTATAGAGCATTGGTAGTGGACTCCAGAATTTTCACCAATGACTGTAGACTATCTTAACTATTATTAGATATTCTAATATTTAACAAACTTTTTATCAAAATATATAGGTGTATGTGAATATATATTATAAAATCCTCACTTTATTTAACTTGATTTTGCTTAGTTTACATTATTATCCCAATTTCTTTTCAAGATTTCTTATACTTTCTGAACTCTGATCTGTGAGCTCATCTTTCTTTTTTGTTTGTTGATTTATTATTGCTCAAATCTTTATATCCTACTCTCAAATTATTTCCTTTAGCTCAAATCTTTATATCCTACTCTCAAATTATTTCCTTTTGAGACACTTTGCTTGTGCTAACCTCATTTTCTACACCAGTTTCCTAAGATCTCATGTATCATCTAGAGTTTTCCTCTATCCATCTTCTTTTTTTCTGTGTAAATAAAGCAGGAAAGTGACAATCAGGTCCTTTTTCCCCATCTTCCTGCAAAATTAGATCTGTAGATCCATATTCCTTGTAAATTCCCTCTTAATAATTGGCCTGGACCTCCATTATGACTACTAATAGTTGAATTTGTATTAATTTCTTAAATGTCAGTAGAGGAAGGAATTACACACTCAAAATTTGGCTCTGGAACAGTGTATGGTAGCTAAAAGAAAATAAAAAGTGTTAATTCATCAGTGCACCTGTTGTAAGGAATAAGGAGGAATCGTCTAGAAAAGAGGAAGGTAAACTAAATGGTCTTGTATACACCTACTACTTGGCTTTATTAGTGAAATACATCAAACCATTGGTTTACTTATTGCTTGTTCTTATTAATTTCATTCTGGTGATCCTGAGTTGTGACAACAGAGCCAGGATAAAGCTATTTCTGTCACCTGTGCAAGTTGTAGCTTTGTTTCATGGGTGTCCTTTTCACGGCAGTGTTTAGCAAGTTCCGTGGTCTGATTCCACCTTCTCAGATTTGCGCTCCCAGCACAGTTCGTCTCAGGAGATACAGATGTATCCCAGTTCTTTCGCTGTGCCAGGAATCATATATAGCAGCAAATTAACCTGTTAATTCTGTTTCTCTCTCTCTGTTTTTTTTTTTTTTTGTACCGGGGATCGAACTCACGACCTTGCACTTGGCCAGGCAGGTGCTTATGCTGCTAAGCTAAACCCCCAGGCCACATAATTCTAATTCTGTTCTCTTAACATAGCTCCTCTTCCTGTTTTCTCCGACTTCATTTCCAGGGCTTTAGTATAAACCTCATCTCCTTTTCCTTTGCTGGGACAATGGCTTACCAGCTGTCACCCTGCCCTCCCCTCCGGGGGCCTCCCCTTACTTGTTGAGAAATCTTTACCAAAAGGTGAAAATGACCATATTGATCTCCATTTAAATCCCTTTATCAGTAGTCCTTGTATACAAACAAAAATGAAAACTTTCTAGTGTCCACCACAACTTTATTTTCAAAAATCTCTCTCAGGTCTTACTTTGTTTGTATGGTGAACCGGAAACAAACACTTATGACACACGAGGCTGTTGATGTAGCTGCTATCATTTCTTGAGAATTACTAACTTCTCCCCTTTTGATACCATGAATAAACTCTTTAAAGGCTTTGAAATCCTAAAGAGAGCTATAATATTATGTCTCAAATTAATATCTCTCAAACACATGATAGTAGTCTTTTTCTATTAAAGAAACTCAAGTGTAAAGATGTTAATTAAGTACCACATAAAGTCAGAGTTGGGAATGGGTCAAAGTTAGTATCTACATTAAAGGTAATGCACATTCCTGTTGCTAGAAGTATTAAGTTATAAGAGGATATTAAGTTCTCATTATTAATTTGGCAAAAGAATAATAAAAATTTTGAATGAATAGCTTCTTGCTCAAACAAAATTAATAAATAATATCCACCAAGATACAAGAAACTACTAAGAGAAATACTTTTATTGATGTTATGTGGGGATATTAATCCTTGGCTTAGAAATTTGTAAGCATTGAGGCTCAATTTAAAAACTATACAACAATAAATCACATCTGGAATCAAACTTAGAATGTTGAATTTACAGTTAGTCACAGGGTCATTGAACTATATTCACAGTTATACAATAATTTTAAAATTAAGGTTTTCTTTGGTATGTGGAAAGGGAGGAGTCTGTTGCTTCATTGAAAGACTTATTCCATAGAAGCATTTTGGTTTTGTAAAGTAGACGGAAAGTGCGGAACTCTCTTAGAGCTATCATGCTGGTCACCTTCCTCCTTCTTTCTCTGCCATATCTTTTGATTCAACTTTTTCTTGTGATAAAGAAAAACAGGAAAATATTTCCAATTTCCAATAGGTAGTTCCTTAGAATATGGTAAAATACATCTGGAATAAGAGTCTCATGAAAGAAGACTTTAAATATTTTATATGTATATCATTTTCCTCAAAAATTCAAAACATTTTCCTGGATTCTCTTATAATTAAAAGATTTTTAAAATTTTTTTGCAAGATGCAAAATTACAACCTCTAAGATTTCCTTTTGTAAAGGCCAATGCCACTTTTACCTAGTAGAAAATGTATCCTTGTTATATTTCCGGCAATCTTAAGATATAAAAGGGTATAATATGTTTGACTACAATATGTTTGACAGAAAGAAACAGAGCTATAAATGCATTTTTAATGGATTACTTCCAATCACAGCACTGCAGCCTCCTGGCCAGGCTCGAGTGCCTTCTCCTCAGTCAATGCATGATTCTCAGATTTACTTTCTTCCCTGAAATGTTCAATGTATCACTGAGCAGTTTTGGAGTTTTGAAGACAAGGAGGCAGCCCAGCATTTCAATTGGAATTCTTTTGACTAGACGGTTGGGTGATTAAGCTGGTCACTTGTGGAAATGTATTGATTTTGTGATATATTTTCAGGAACCAATTTTTCTTATTCTGCAACACTGTGTCATGATGTGCTATTTAGAATTTCTTCTCTTCCCAGAAGGGAATGACACGGCTTTCAACAACTGAAATGAAGACATAACAATGGAACAAAAAAAAAGGAATATTCTATCTGTGTTATATTTGACCCTTTAAATGTTAATAGAAAATACACAAATATGATTTTGTGTTTTTTGTTATTTTAAAGGCTTACGAAGTAAAATATATTTTAGTTTATTATACACTAGTCATGTCACACAGAACCGCACACTGTGATGTATTAAGTTCTAAAATTTTAGACAACATATTGAAATATATTAAACAGTTTTACATTTGGCATAGAATGTCACTTGCAATTTAGGTTATTTTTTCCCTTTTCTTCCTTAGATTTCTTTCCTATACAGAAGAAAATTTATAAATGAATAATCTCATCATCTTTAAATTCTTTGGAAAGAAACTAAAACTTACTTAGGTTTTGTTATAGTCCAGGCAATGCCAAATATTTTATGTCATATAATAGTCATGAGAAGTTTCTGAAGTGAAATGATTATCTTTTTGCAGATGAGAAAAATAAGACTCAGAAATGTTTTATCACAGAAATCATCCATGAAATAATTAATGCAATCAAATGAAACTCAAAGCCAGTTCTTGTTTCAAATGTCCCTGTATGTCAAAATAGTTTTGTCTCTAACATATTATCCATGACCATATGGAAATTTAAAGAGGGGTTTAGGAGGAATTGTTCAGATCATGATAGGCACCAGTAAATTAAGTCTTTGTATTTGCACTAATAAATTATATTATGTATCCTTAATTTTTGTTCCTTGAAGGCATTTAGTAAATACTTCATTAAAATAGCTTTTAGAGTTTGTATAAGACTTTCTAAGATAAATAACTTATTAATAAAATGCATATTTTTTTGAATACTCCATACCTAGTTAAATTTTGTTCTCCATCTTTACTTAATGGAGATTTGACATTTAAAATAGTTGAATCCCCAGGTTCTACTGATGAGAAGGGTAGTTTAATGGCACTGTTCTGATCAATGAGACACAGAGAAAAGTCCTTGGATCTTTCTGGGAAATAGTTTCATACCTGGAATTAAGTAGTCATTCTGATCTACACAATGGATGAGAGGAAGCTGAAGTCTGAGGCATCCCAGAACAAGCACTCCAGCTGAGTTACTCACCCCAGGACATGATAACACACCAATAATTAAAACATTTATGCTTCGAAAGCCTGTGTTTATATGATTTTTGTTTTTACTTTAGCACACTGTAACTAATGCAAATGTGTATTTCAATTATATGAGTCAGTTTAAAGTGAATTTGAATAAAGATACATCTTAACAAATGAGAAAATGATTGGGCTATAATCCTTTCACTAAGTAACTTCTTTTTCATCTCTATTTTCTGCTTTCACAAATCTGTGTCTTACTCTATCCAATCTGTTGCATTGTATAACAGGTTTGGAAATCACAAAAGTTAATTCAGCAATGAATAACTAAGTCCAGGATTAAAGTCGTTACCCAAATTATTTGCAGTGATGTTGTGTATATTTGTTATTCAAATGGTATGAATTTGGTCTAGGTTTTGTAGTACCCCAAATAAAATCAGGAAATGTGAAGAGCTGCATGATTCATAGAATTCCAAAAATGAAAATGAAATTATTACCAAGGAAAAGGTGCACTTTTCCTCGTCCTGATTCTGGAGAACACCGTGAGAAATAATACAGAGGATTTATAGATAGTGGAACTACCTCTTCAATGGTCTTTTTATACAATGAGGTAAGCACCAGATATTTCTTATACTCCTCCCCACTGCTGAAACACCTATATATTAGATAGTCACAGTCAGTAAAACTTAAGTACGTATACCAGCTGCAACGAATTATCTCCAAGTGTTTCACAGCATCCTTAGTACCTTGCGTTACTCTGGTGGTCTTTCCCAGCTGTGAAGCACATGTGCAGTTTGGTTTCTGAGGGAAGCTGGCAGGAGGCTTGCACACACACAAAGGGGAAAGTCTAGTCCATGCACCAAGTAAGAATTTGAGTAAATCAAGCTAACAGATTATCAATCCTTGTTTGGGGAACTGATCAGTTTCCACAGCCACCTACAGGGTGTGCTTGAGTGAGAGTTTCTTATTTGTTTGAACCTCCCATTTCACTGCACATGGGTGGAGATGAGAGGCTTCTGATTTCTAAGTAACCTCCCACAGTTATGTCTGGTTGAAGCAGAAAATATACTGGGGTTGCCTTTCCTTTGAGTGCTCTTCTTGGGCTTTCCAACCTTCCCTTTCCTGTCTCTCATTCTTCCTTCTCTGCTGCCTTTCATCTCTTCCATGTCCCCTTATTTTCTTCTCCCTTTCTACACAGTTAAGGTTTGTTTGTTCTATTTTATTTTTATTTCCCTTACTTCTTTCCTAAACACACATGATATTCAAGTTAGGCAAGATGACATTTGGTAATTAATTTCTATATTTTATAAAATTTCACATCTTTTTAAAATATGAAAAAGTCAATTCTACTGGACATAATAACTGACCACTGGGAAAGAGATATTTGTGGGTCTAGTTATTCTTACTTATAAATATATAAATTTCATTTTTGGCAGAAATTAATCCTATAAGAAAATGTGTGAGCACAAAAGTAGATAGATAACTAGAAAGGAATGATTAGATCATTAATTTTTTTCCAGAATAGTGCAGATAGGCAGGCTTAAAGTATACAGACATAGTATCCTGTTACCACAAAGTCTAGATTGGAAGTAAATCTTTATGAGTTTCATCTCTCTCATCAAAGGCAAAAAAGATGAGAGGGTCATAGTTCATCTAACACTTTTGCATTGTGATTATAGTAATTTTTAGACAAATCAAATGAAAGACTAGACAAGTTGATGAGTCCTTTTGAATATCTTTTTTATTTATTAAATTAAGTAAGAGATATCCAACCCCAGACCTGAGATTTTGAAAGACAATTCCACCAGGTGTGTAGAAAAATTCTGAAGACTGGAAAAGATGACAACGTGGGTTAGTAGGTGACTGCTTTCAAGCTTGATAGATAAGCAATTGGCACTGACAGGATATCTGAATAAAAGAAACCAGTTAGCCTTCTGCTGGAAAGGAATAAACAGTGAGTTCAATGTAGGTTGCTTTTTCTATCTGTGAGTCATTTGAAGGAGAGGATAGCGGAGAGGAACGGAGGCAGGGGGAGCAAATCCGAAAAGAAAAAGCTGAAATTATCATATATTTTCACTAGTGTAAAGTTATGAACGCGATGGTCATTGATTAGAAACATTCAGAAAAATCACAACAAATTGTTTTCATGTGGGTCAGTATTAAGAGAAATTTAAATTTTAGAAGGGAGAGTGCTAAGACATTTTGAAAAAAATAAAAAAAGATTCAACAATTGAAATAGGTAGCAGGCAGATTTGTTTCCTTCTTAGAATATTATTCATAATGGTTTTACAGTGGAGAATTGCCATTGACTTCTTTACAATCTCTTTGTCAATTAATACGTGTCTTATTTCTTCTCTAAGCCTCCATACCATTCCAATTCACAGCAGTTGTGAAATAAGATTGCTTTTTATTCTTATTTTTTTCTATCATAATAAAATCATATATCTATTATTTTTGAAAATATTTCTTATGGTGGAAATTCTACAGATGCAGTTTGAGAGGTTCAAAATGCAGGTGGTAACTAAAAAAAGTAAGTCTCAGCAGTGCAAAGATACATTAGAAGATTAGTTTCAAATTGCTACTTGATTTATTAACAGTATATGGGAAATAATGACAAAATTTTATGTGTCATTAAACTGCTGGTTTAGTTTAGAAATCTAGCCTGAGAAAACTTAGTAATGTAAGAATGTCCACAGAGAATGATTGATTAATTAGCTAACAAAGATGTCACAAAATTATAAGAAAATGAAACAATATGTGAGTAGTTAGTCCTACAGAGAGCACACCATTACCTGCTAGAGTTTCCAGCACTTCATTTGTTTTGCAGGTGTACGCAATTCTCTTCAAAGTTTCTACAATATTTTAGTGATATAAACTACATTATTCTGATAGTTCAACAGCTAAAGTTAGAGAAGATTAGAATGAAGGAGTGTGATGTAAATTATAATCTTTAAATATTTGAAGAGTTATTATCTAGAAGAGGGACTGAATGTGACCTCCATGACCTTAAGATGTGAAACTATGGTTTTTAATGGAAATAATTACATATAAAATTGTGTACTGGAGGAAGGTATATGAACTGACTAAAAAAATTAGAAAACCTAATTATTAAGATGCTCAGTGAACTCAAAACTAAACAGGTAACAGATTTAATGAACAAAATGAAGAGTGAGCTTAGATAATGTATTAATAAAAAGCTAACCGAAGCAAAGAAAAAGACACAAAACACAAGTGACTAGTTTAGCAAATAATTAACTCCATGAAATGGTACCAGACATCAACCCAGGAGATTTTAAAAAATTTCTTAAGTATGGGGAACAGAAGTGATCAGTGTGAGGTCATTGTCCAAATTAGATAGTACGGCTGATACAGGTGACCATAGACTCAGGGATACTTTAAAAGTAAGAAGAGATCATGGAAAACGGACTCCATCACAGGTAGGTGACATAAAGAAGACTAAGGTTAATCAGAGTTAGTGAAAAGTCAAAAGATAGTGCAAATGACATTTAAAAAACCTGTTTATAGAAAGAATAACAGAAAACTCTCAAAGTATGAGGGAAGAATTTAAAATAGAGATAACTAACGCATATAAAACCCCAAATTGCTATCTTTGGTAAAGAACATTTCCAGGACACATTACTGTCAAAATCCCAGAATGACAGACTCTTAAAACCTGTTAGAAAAAAAACCCCAGCAAATCATTTATAAAATAAAAATAAGCAAATTAGAATTATAGCAGACATCTCAGCAGAAATTGTAAAGGCTTGTAGAGCTTAAAGTTTTTCAAATCTTGAAAAACCACATCCAAGTCAAGCTAATATAGTCTTCAAACCTACCTTTCAAGTTGATGGAGAATTATAGCTGTTCCACAACAAACATCATCTTAACAAATTCATGACCAACAAACCACCACTTCCAAAGACTTCAGAGGATATCCTAGAAAGAGACAATGAAGCTAAACATGCCAAAAAGTTGGATGGAAATAATATATTAAGTCAGAAAAGGAGTTGAGCAGAAGGAGGGGAAAATAAATTAGAAGCAGGGCACTAATGCAATGAATAGAACAAGTCAATAACTTCTAAGAAAAACTCAGTAGAGGCGGTCTCATCTCCCTAATCAAAAGATATAGATTGACAAATTGATTGAAAAACAAAACCTAATAGTATACTGCACACAAGAAATAAAATTGAAAAAGGAAATTCATATACTAAAAATCAAAGGCTAAAAAAGATATTCTGTGCAATAGGAGTCCAAAAACAAGGAAGATTAACTGCCCTATTTTCAGATAAAGTGGACTTCAAGCCAAAACTGATCAGAAGACACAAAGAAGATCACTATATGTTGTTAAGGAAATAATTCTAGAGAAAAACTAACATTTATAAATGCAGAATATATGTACCAAAACAGCAGCATAACCAACTTCATAAATCAACCACTAATGGACATAAAAATCATAAACATCAACACAATTATAGAAGAGAGATCAATACTACGATGTCATAAAGATATAGATCAACAGGACAAAAAAAAGTCAACAAATAAGTACTAGAACTGAATCCACTTTCAAGCAAATGGACACGTATAGGAAACACCAGTGAAATACACATTCTTCTCATAAGTACAGAGAACTTCCTCTCAA
Source organism: Hydrochoerus hydrochaeris (assembly GCA_004027455.1). Classification (NCBI taxonomy): domain Eukaryota; kingdom Metazoa; phylum Chordata; class Mammalia; order Rodentia; family Hydrochaeridae; genus Hydrochoerus; species Hydrochoerus hydrochaeris. The sequence continues at coordinate 1,142 of PVLA01013911.1, read as the reverse complement.
CTGGAATACAAATTGGCCTATAAAGCAGGCTTACATAAACACAAAAGAATCGAAATTATCTTATGTATATCATCAGATCTCAGCCCAAATGCAACTGGAAATCAGTGGCAAAATAAACCACAGAAATTATGCAAAAACTTGAAAATTAAGCAGGAACCATACCAGAAATTCATTTCTATGAGTCTAAAATTTTAAGAAAAATTTCTAGTGGCTAGCTGATATTAAAGTAGAAATATATTACATGTAGAAACTTGGAAGAAATAAGTTAAGTAGTTATTGATATTAAGTCCTACTTTAACTGCCACTCTTAGAATGGCAAAAATATCAGAAATTTAATACTTATATTCAATAAAATTGTTTAATTGTTTCACTGCAATTTTTACTGTTGAGACTTAAAATTTTTTAAGGATTCTGAACACAAATCCTTCACTTCTATATGAAATAACTCAAAATTCAAGCAAATCAGGCAATAATAAAATGAACTAAGCAGATACAAATAAATACAAAAATAAACTACAGAAATATTAAATACCTTCATATATATAATAGGTAAGTTCTCACAGTATTCCCAATGATAGCTTCTTTGAAATATTTAATCTTGAAGTAGTATGATACAATATTTAATTAACCAATAAGAAAATGGAGTGTGGAGAACTATTTTGCCATGGTTAACTTTTTTCCCAACAAACCATTTTGTCTGTCTCCAGTTATATCTTCTAAAGAAAGAGCAGTAATGCCAAGATAAAACTTCATAGATGGTGAATTTGAGAAACTTTCTTTTTCTTTTTATAAAAAAGTTAACACAAAGAATTAAACGAGGGAGTTCATTTTATTTTATTATACACATTGTAACATTTTTTCAGTCGTGGGGATTGAAATTAGGTCCTGCATCACCCTAGGCAAATGCTTTACCACAAGGCCACAATCCTATTTCCTTAATGTGTTAGGTAATTTAAGATTATTTCAAATTCCAGTGGCAAGAGCAGTAATAATATCAGGTCACTTTAATCAACAGTTTATTATATGCCAGTATCTCCTATAAACACATCACATGTTGGCTCATTTAATACTGGAGTAGCATTACTATGAGGATAAGATATAATTCAGATAAATATATTTTATATAACTATTATTAAAATATA
>PVLA01013910.1:0-33802 GCA_004027455.1 Hydrochoerus hydrochaeris | reverse complement strand
CCGCAGACCTCAGCTCAGCGCAGGGCAGTGTGAGTGCACCTGAGCTGCCTCTATGCCCTCTTGGGCTAAGGATGCAGGGTTTCAGTGGGTGGGCGGACCTGAGCTGCCCTGCTGCTGTGCTGCCCCTACAGGCCTGGGCCCTGAGAGCCATCACTTTTCCTCCTCCCGCTGCTTTCCAGGCTCCTCTGAGTGTCTCTGGCAATGTTTCCGGGTCTATCATTGCATGCATTGAGCTAGTTCTATTCTGTTTTCAATGAACACAATATATTTGTACGTTACTTACACATTGCAATATTTTGACACAGGTACATTGTGAAATGATCAAATTGTATCATATCATTTACCATAATTGTGTTTAGCAGGGAAGAAATATGCTTTCTGTCACCTCTTTTGACCGGGTGGAAACCTGCACACACATTTTTCCTTTCACTTCATTTTAATGAAGACCTGTTTGAAGTACATGTGCACAGTCCTTGTGTGGAGCTGGTGCTCACATAACACGACACAAGACAATTCCTTTTTCACCCCCTTTCCCTCCGCTTCCTTCCCCCTTACTCTATGTCTTAATCCCCCTCCCATTAGAGAAAGATCCACCTTCCTATTGTCTCTTCTGTGTTGCTCTTTATTTTATTCTGGGTTTCTCATATGTAAAAAATGCATGCACTATTCAAGCTTGTGTGTATTATTTCAATTAACATTATGGTCTTGAGGACAATCTGCTTTTCTATAAATGACTCAAATATATCATTCTTTATGGCAGAGTAGTACTCCCTTCTGTATAAATACCATGTTTTATTTATTCATTCATCTCTTAACGGACTTGTAGACCGCTCCCAAGATTCAGCCACTATGAATTATGCTGCTTTAAACATAATTACGCAAGTGTCACTGTAATATGGTGTCTTTAACTCTTTCAGGAAGATACCTAAAAGAGAATCGCTGAATCAAATGGGGTTCCTAGTTTCAGCTTTTTAAGGTTCTCCAAACAAGCCGAGTACAGTAGCACACGCCTATAATCTCAGCGCTCAGAAGGCTGAGGCAGGAGGATCACTGTGAGCTCCGGACCAGCTTGGGCTACAGAGTGAGCTCAAAGCCAACCTAACCTTCACAGTGAGACTCTGTCTCAAAAAGACAAAAAAAAACCAAAACAATCTCCAAACCGATTTCTAGAGTGGTGATACTAGTTTACATCCCCACCAATAGTCAAGTTTCCACATACCCAGCCTGGCCAGCATTTCTTAATATTCGATTGCTTTTCTGTTGTTGTCTTGTGTTGTGTTTTTGAGACAGGGTCTCACCATGTAGCCCAGACTGGCCTTAAACTCACAGCAGTCCTCCTGCCTCAGCTTCACAAATGTTGGAAATGCAAGTGTGCACCACCACACCCAGCTTCTTTGATTTCTTGGTGGTGGCCATACTTTCTAGGTATAATTAAAAATACAGCGAATGCTTCTGCTGAGAGCCATACAGCAGAAAGGCAGGCTCACCTGTCCCCTGGATCAGTGCTGTGTGACTTCTGGGTCTTCCCCAAAGCCAAAATGACTATAAAAGGTAAATATCTTGAATCGAATCAGCTCGTTGAGGCAGCCGCAACAGCAAAACTAAAGAAGACTTTGAGAATTTCTCCAGAAAGTGGCCAGAATGATAGGATGCGTGTGTTTGCAGCGATGGTTAGGGCATTTTGAATGGATTAACGGCAATGTGTCTTTTACTGTAATAAATGGGTTTTTTTGTTGTTTTGGTTTTGGTACCAGGAATCGAACTCACAACCTCATACTTGCCAGGAAGGCGCTTATGCCGCTGAGCTAAATCTCCGGCCCATAATAAGTGGTTTTAACTTTCGCCATATTTTTCAATCACACCTCTTATGTATGGTATTGCGTCTACACCGCATGTGCGTGCGTGTGTGTGTGTGTGTGCACGCATGTGTGTGTGCATGTGTGTGTGTGTGTGTGTTTAGGGATGATGGAGAGGGAGATGGGACAGGCACGATGGAGACAGGACACCAGGTCAGCTGAGCAAAACCATCAGGGGTCAGTAGGGTGTAAGGGCAGCTGGCGATTGCAGAGTTCACTGCTGACTCTTGGCGGTGCCCTGCAGGAAGGCAGCAGGCCAGTGTCATGGCAGAGGACGTGGATGATTGGGAGACCAGGAGGGAGGCTGGACCTCGGTGGTGAGGATTGGGAGGCACTAAGGACACAGCTGTCCCTGGTGACTTCCATCTGCAGGGAACCCAGGGAGGGTCCCCCATGCCGGACTGCAAGAAGGAACCAAGGTGTCAGACTGAGGACAAACAATGCCTGCACAGTGTCCAGGCTCTGTCCCTACGTGACTCTGCCCTCTAGCCTGTGTCCTTCCTGGCTGAGCTGATCCACACCAGCCACTGAGGCTGGGACGAGGAGCAGAGGCTAAGGTCAGCTGTCTGCACAGAGCACGTTGGAAGCCCAGCAGAGCAGAGTTGCCTGGGTGACTTATTGCTTATTAATAATATAAATATGTAAATGTGACAGGGGCCATATTGAGCTCAACACAGTGGACCATCCATCACAAGGGTGAGGAACATGGTGTTATAAATATCAGCTAATAGGTCTGTAGCCTAAGACTTGTCAATATAGGTGGGCAAAGCCTGGGACGGGTCCCAAGGCAATTTTACTAATGACAGTCACTCCAGCTGCCACCACTCCCTGCTTGCAGTGTGTGGGTTTTGAAGGGGAAGGGGAAGTTGGGAAGCCTCAGATGGAAGGGAGAGATTCCTGGGTAGAGATCCTAGGGAGAAAACCTCCCCTTTTCTCCTCCTTTGTGAGCTGGAAAAATGGTCAACAAAGCTCCCCAAATTGCAGCATCTCAGGGACCCACCGGCTTGTGGAAGCACCTTCCCAAGTAGGGGAGCCCCAGCCCACCCTGGTAACACACACTACTTCGAGACCTTTTTCAGATCGAAGGCTGTGCTTATGCCCAGAGCTAAGCCACGCTGGTGTCACAAGTTGCCATTTCCAGCTCCTCCACCTCCCAGTGGGAAGGGGCTCGGGTCAAGTTTCGGGGAGCACCTCTGTAGCCCCCAGGCCTGCCATTAGCATTCAGCATCTTTTCAGTAATGGGCCCTCTTCGTGCCAATTTGATTTTATTATTATGCCCACACACTTGCTTAATTCTCTGCTGTCTTTCTTCTGCACTGTTGATTTACACTGTTAGTGTTTTAATTATACAATTCAGCACTCCTTAAAACATGAAAAACTGCTCAACTTTTCAAGCAATTAAAAGGCAGTGGAGTATATCAGCAGATCCGAGACGAGATAAGTAAATCAAGCAATTAAAAACCTCACTTGGTGAAAATGTAGCAACTTACCCCACATGAGCCGGGGTTGGTGGGCCCTCCTGACAAGAACTCACCTTCCGCCTCAGCAGCTGTGGGCTCCCAGCTTCCCTCATCTTCCCTCCCCACTCCTTGTACATCTGCTTGGCTGACCCAGTCCCTGGCCTCGGGTGGAGAGAAACTTCGCGGAAAGAACCTGGGCCTGAGGTTCCTAAACCTTGGGTGCTTCCCTGGCTGCTGAGCAGCTCGTAAACAATTGGACCATTCCGCGCAACTTCCCACTGCTGGCATTAGTCCCACGGCAAATAGGACTGCACTGCTAGCCTTTGGCTATGTGTGTGTGTGTGTGTGTGTGTGTGTGTGTGTGTGTGGGTGGGTGCATGTGTGTGTGTAAATACACATAACGCAATCTAACACTGCAAGGAAAAAAGACTACCATAAATTCATGGCTGAAGCTTCTCTAACTAGACAGATTAACAAGGGAAACAAGCACCTCTATTTAATGTAAGTTTTCCGTGACACGGGAGACTTCATAAGGAAAGGGAGTCCCAAGGAAACAGATAAGCCTGAGATTTTTTATGCCAGGTTTGATGGAGAAGTGCACAGCCACACTGAAGACTATTTTTAAAGTATGGTCTCACTGTCACTAAGGGAACGTAGCACAGCCTGTGTGTGTGCTCAGATTCTTCTTTGCACCCCTGCGTCTTCAGAGGTGAGGGGATTCCCTCCCTCCAGGCACCCCAGGGCACCTTTCTGATGGGAGTTCCATGGTCTGTAGGGGAGGTCATAAACTCCTCCTTAGACTTTGTAACCTGCTGCAGGGAGAAGGGTGGGAGCAAGTGACAGGGACCTTCCCATATATGCTGCTTGCTCACGTTAGCAGGCCAGTTTCAGCAGACCTGAACCCCATTACCATCTATACATTTATTCAGTATCTGAGACATAATCTTATTTTGTTGCCCGGGCTGGCCTCTAACTCAAAATCCTCCTGTCTCAGCCTCCTGAGTAGCTGGCATTACAGGCACGCACCTCTGAGCCCGGCTGTCTTATGCATATTGCTCGTTCATGTGCATGCGGTACATGCACGTTCTGGTGCACCCGTCACACCATCCATCTGCAGGGCTCTTTCCATCTGGCAGAACTGAGACTGTCCCTGAGAGACACTCATTTCCCTCCACCTTCCGGAGTCACTGGCTTTTACTGGCCCCCCGGAAAGTCCCACGGGTTCATCTCCAGCACCGTAGCACCAACGGGAAGGAGCAGATGGAGGCAGGGGGAGGAGGAATCTTCTTGATCTGTTTAAGCTATTGGATTTCTGGGTTCCATTTCATTTGAGCACAAGGCTATAAAGGGTTACTTCTTAATGCCTGGAAAACACAGGGACAGGATCCTCTTAAAGGCCCTCTGGATTGGAAGGAACTTACTCCAGGCTTGAATTTCTTGAAAGCAAAGCTCAGCCCAGAGCACAGAGCAGAGAGCTCTGCCTTTCTGAGCCAGGGCAGGACAGAGCACGTTCCCCTGGCATGAGTTGGTAGATCCCAGAAATCCAAGTCCCTCCCAGGCCTTGGTCACTCCCTCCCAGCACACACTGGACGCCTAATGCAGGCTCCGAGGGACCCAGAACCAGTGGCTTTCTGTTCAAGCAAGGTTGGGGACAAGGTGAAGCAGGGACAGGCGGTAACAGCCCCTCACTCATCAGCTAGGAACCGGAAGGCCCAGCGGTGCCCCTTGCTGCCAGCTCACTGACCAGGCTGTCTGGAAAAGGTGGGACAACTGCGCACAGGGGTGGCACTGAAGGAGCTGGAGGACCGGGGGGCAGCCTCAGTCACCCAGCAGCACTGATTCAGGACAAGTCTCCCCGGGGGGCGACTCTGCCATCCGTCATCCACCACTGACAGGACTATAAACGCCAAGTGGCAGTGTCTGGAGTGGCAGCCATGCTAGTCCCTGCAGGAAAAGGCAAGATCAGGGTCCCCAGTATTTGGCTCTGGGACTCAGTTCAGTTTACCTGCAAGAGACCAAGAATGTCCTGGGGTGTGGCTGGATGCAGCTGTTACCCAAATTCTCCCTGTCAGAGTATGGGATAAAGGATATTTGGGGGCTTTCCTCGCCTCAAGGAAAAAGAAGGCTTTCCCGCCATTTTGTGTTCAACTCAAGCGCTCGCCTTTAATGACACCCGCAGGACCAGCGAGCGAGAATGCTGTCCTTTAAAGGCGTGGCTGTTTGCTGGGTCTGTCTTCTGGGGGCCTTGCATGCAGAGCAGCACCTCCCTCTTCTTCTTCACCCATCCCGGCCTGGAGCGAGAAGTAATTAGAGGACATAAACCCTATACAAAGAGGGAGGGAGAAGACATACCCACGTCCAGCGTCTGAGATCCGGTTCAGCCCCCATTTCAACTGTGTTCACACACCCAGTCAGAGCTCCTGGGGTCACGTTCCTAGCCACCATGAACCCTTGTTCCCAGCGACACATCTCCCCACAGACACTCAAGGCCTGTCCCTCCCTTCCCTCGGTTCTGTCCACGAAAATCTTCCCAATCTGCTCCGTGGCCTTCTCAAGGTTACTTCCCCGGAGCAATTTCCGTTCCAAACAGTTTCTACTAGTTCCTTTTTGTAATTCCAGAAGCTCCATTAATCATTCTTAAGCTCCTTGAATGCAGTATTTTCTCCGAGAACCGAAATTTCTTCACAACTCTGTCACCTCCGATCACCCACTCTCTTCATTAACATAAAGCATTAGCGTAGCTAGAACTTCTGTACACCCCGATTATTCTGACTTGGAGTCTTCTCCCGACTGCACCTAATCGGCTGAAAAGCGACCAGGATGGGAGGGGTCAAGCAACTCCTCCAGCCTGAGTTGAAATTATGACAGATGGGGAAACTGAGGCCTGAAGAGGTAATGCAGCATCTTTCTTCCTCTCCCAAGCCCGTTCTTCCAACCGAGGCGGCATAGACCTTAATATGCTTCCCATAAATGTTCTGTGAAGAGCAGAGGGTAAAGGGCGGAGGGGGAAAAGGCCAGGGAGCCCGTGCCACAGTACAGTGTAGAAAACCTCCATGCTACGTCCCTCTCGGATTTCACAACACAGCAGCCATTAAAGGGCTTTGAGAAGACACAGTCACACACGCACACACAAATCTGACAATTTTAATTCAAACCTTGGTTAAGCATTGTCTCTTTTTGTTTTTTTCTCCAGGCTACTTATAGGAGTTGCATGTTTTGTGTTGAAAGAGAGACAGAGAGAGAGAGAGAGAGATTGAGGGGGGAGGAAGACAAGCTTCAGTGTCTTTTGTGACACCTTTGGAAATCAGGTTCCATCATCTTTGTCACCCCATGATTATTCGGGTCAGCTACGCTCAGTGTGGGAGGCAGGAGACCCCCTTGTGGGGTGTGAATACCAGAAGGTACAAGCCTGAGCCACCGTGTTGGATGCCAGCTGACCTAAGACCTGCTAACCCTGCCCCTCGGGGCACACTGTCGCTGAACCCACTCTGGGGACTGAAACACAGCTGAGAGGATCACCACGTGTCGGAGGCCGGCCTGGGATATATGGCGAATTCAAGGCCAGCCTGAACAACATCTGAGCCTCTAGCTTAAAAAAAAAAAATAATAAGAGCTGAGAAAGGCATAAATACCCCAGGTTCTCAGCCTGATGTGACTATAATCAGATGCCACTGGTGACCAGATTTGCCCTCACTGTCCAAGGACTAAACCCCAGCTGTGCTTCTGCCTGACTGTCCATGGGGACGGATATTCCTCCTCACTGTTGGTCCAGTCAGTCATCAGTCTCTAGTGAGCCAGGGCCTCTGGCCCCCAATTTGAAGCCCAGAAGCCAATTTCTTCTGGATCACAGACCACTCGTAGCCTCAGATAAAGCAAGATGAACTCCCTTTTTGATGTAGGATACTCGCTGAGCTCTTGATTCTAATATAATAGCAGCTGTGGTAGGAATAAAAACTGGTAACACTGATTAAGTGTTTATTGTATGCCAGGCACTGTGCTGATACTTGTATATACACTATATCTTCACATCCTCACAAAGACCACAAGAGGTGGTTCCTATATCCCCACTTAATGGATTGGAAAATTGAGGCTCTGGACAGTGAAGGATATGGCCCAACAGCACAGCTGAATGTGACAGAGCTGAAAGTGATCCGGGACTGTATAATTTTAACTCCCAAGCTGGTGACAATCAAGCCATTACTCTAGCTTCTAGGTCACTTATAAAACACAGGGAACCAAAATGTTTGAGCCTGTGTCATGACGTAGTATTTTCTAACATGAGTGACCCTCTCCACCCACCTGTCTCTCACCTCACCTCAACCAGAATATGCCCTGAATCATCAAATTGTAAAAGACCAAAACGTCAGATGACAGCTACAGTCTAGCCTCCAGCAACAGGAGGGTTCTTTCCCTACCTGCTCCCACCGAACAGGTTTTGAAAGATTCTTGAAAGACAATTGTTTAAAATAAAAACATTAGCACTGCCGGTTGCTGTGCAGTGTAGATATCACTAGGGCTTCTATTTAAAACACCCCCCCCCGAAGTCTCCTGTGTTCAGAGGCGAGGCTTTCTGAAGATGAGTGAGTCACTTTATCAATGGATTAATCCATGGGTGAGATCATAATTCGCAGGCATCATTGGGAGATGGAAATGTAGGAGAGGGCCTTAACTGAAGGGATTTGACCTTGAGAAGTCTATCTTGACACGGTCTTTCCATCTCTCTCTGCCTCCTGGCTGCTGAGACGTAAACTGATTTCCTCTGCCACACCTCCCACCATGATGCTTTCCCCCACCGCCACCCTAAAAGCAGCAGGGCAGTGGGTCATGAAAACATGGGGCAAAATAAGCCTCCATCCTTTCCAACAGTTTATGCCAGGTGTTTTGTAACAGGAACGAAAAGCTAGCACATACACAGAGTTGTAAAACGCCTACTAACTGGAGCACCAAGGAGTAAGCCGAATTTTCCTATTATAAGGTTCTTATATTTCATGGTAAATGTTGTGATATTAAATGTAAGTATGCCGTGATAAGTTAAGGACGCATAGAGCAACCACTTCCCAAAATACACAGATGTATAGATAAAAAGCAATTGAGGTCTTAAAACTAAATTTGGAAAAAAAAAAATAGATACAGGAAAGAACCGGGCATGTTGGTGCACAGCTGCGATCCCTCTGGGAGGCGGAAACAAAGAGGGTCACAGGTTCAAGCACAGACTGTGTGATTGAGGGGCTCAGCAAGACCCCACCTCTAAATTTAAGCAGGGGATTGAGAATGTTGAGGCCTCATTTGTGAGGTCCCATCCTCAGTACAAGAAAGAGAAAGAAAGAAAGAAAGAAAGAAAGAAAGAAAGAAAGAAAGAAAGAAAGAAAGAAAGAGAAAGAAATTAAGGCAGCAAAGGAGAAAGAAAAGAACAACAAGAAACATTCAACAACAAGAAAACACATTGAAGGCTTTGCAGACTTTCAAATAACCCCACTAATCACAGACTTTACCAGAGGCGTCCTCACTAATACAAGAGCCTCCCTTGCACCTGGACAGACCTGTCACTTGCTTCTAACTAGCAGAACACCGCAAAGATGACAGGATGTCCCTTCCATGACTGTGTTGCATAAGGCTGTAATCTCCATCTTGTAAAGACTCTCTCCTTTCTTCACTTTGCCTAAGTGAAGTGTCTTGAGCTGTCCTGTGGAGAGCTACATGTGGCAAGAATCTGACAGCCGCCTGTGCCAGGAGCCAGGAAGCAAGAGGCGCTCGTTCTAATGAACTGAATCCTGCCAGCAACCTCGGGACACTGGCAGTGACTCTTGCCCCTAGTCGGGTTGTTCCAGCAAGATTCTAGCCATAGATAACACCCTGACCACAGCCTCATGAGAGATCTTGGAGCGTCCCAGCCATTCACATATTCTCAGCGCACAGAAACTGTGAGATAATGAACCAGATGTGTGAGCACATGCCTGTAATCTCGGCACTTGGGAGGCTGAGGTAGGAGGATTGCTGGGAGTTAGAGGCCAGTTTGGGCTACAAAATGAGTTCAAGGCCAGCCTGGTCTGCACAGTGAAAACTTGCCTCAAAAAGATCCCCCCCCAAAAAAAAACTGAGATAATAAATGTCTGTTCTATAAGCAGATAAAGTTTGTGGTACTCTGTTCTACAGAATACATAACTATTATGACAAGACTGTAGATCTAAACTATTTCATTAATTGCCTTAAGTATGAATGGACTAACAATTAAAAGTAAGGGTGTAATATTGTCAAATTGGACTATTATTTAAAATAAGAAAGTATATCTTAAGTATAAACACAGCTAGGTTGAAAGTTAAAGTACAACAAAGATATATCGGGACTAATAGAAGATGCTTCAGAAAGATGATGTACCTGTGCTTACATGAGACAAAACAAATATGAAGATAAAAAAATATTACCAGAGATAAAAAAGGAACATTGCATAGGGATGAAAAAATAAATATTTCACAAAGACATGGCAATCTCCAAATGTGTGTACCCAATAACAGAACTTCAAAATATATGAAGGAAAACCTGATAGAACTATATAAAGAAATAGACAAATACATAATCATAGTGAAGAGATATTAACACTTCTCTTAATAATTAATAGAACAACTAGAAAAGAATCAGTAAGTATATAGAAGTTTTGAATAGTTCTGTCAATCATTTTGACCTAAGTGATGTTTACAGAATACTCCATCAGCTGCTATAGAGTATACACTCTATAACCTTTTGAAAGGTTCACAACTGTTCATCGAGATAAGATTGCATTCTGTAACAGGGGTCTTGATAAAAAAAAAAACACCACGGTATGTTCTCCAGCCCTGATAGAATTAAATTAAAAAATCAGCAACAATAAGATATCTAGGTACCTCCCAGATATTTATAAATTAAACAGTACATGTATCAATAGAAAAGAAACTAGCAAACATGTTTAATGGATAATAACAAAATCGGTAGGATAGATTTTATTTTTGCTCATGGGAAATTAACCACTCTAAGAATTCCCCTCTGTAAAATAATCAGAAAAACAGACATTCGTTTCTGCTCCCAGTGGCAAGCACAGAGCTGCTGGCATCCCTGTAGCTGGGAGCACTTGGAGAATCTTTTGTGCTAATATATAGTCTTTGACCCTGAGCCCTAACACAGAATTCCTAACATCTTTGCAATTTCCGGAGTGATGGGGACATAATATAGCTCTTAAATCCCTTATAAGCTCCAGGTGATAGGAGTAAACTTTATCCTAACAGGGCTACAATTGATGAGTTACTGGATCGCCTTGGGATAGGAACAGTTGCCAGAGGAACCAACCTTGTTATTAGGAGGTTGGAACTTTAAGTATCATCCCCTGACCTCTAGTACAGGCGAGATGGGCTAAGGCTGAGTCAGTCAACAATGGTTAGTGATGTAATCAGTCACGCCTATGTAATGAAGCCTCCATAAAACCCCCGAAGTACCAGGTTCAGTGAGCTGGTGGGTTGCCAAATAAGCGAAGATACCAGGTTGGCAGGCCCAGAGAGGGTACAGAAACCCCACAGCCCTTCCCACTATCTGCCCTCTGCATCTCTTTGGCACTAGTTGTTTATATGGACTTCATAGTGGATGGTTAAACCTAAGGAAAGTGTTTTCCTGTGAGTCACTCTAGCAAATTATTTGAAGAGGGCTACAGGAATCTGGAAATTTTAGCCAGTCAAAACCACATGTCGCAAGCAGGGGCTTACACCGTTACCTCCAGGGAAGGCAGTCTTGTGGGACTGAGCCTCCATCCTGTGGCACTGGATATCCCAAACTGAATTGAGTTGTAAGACAACCCGTTCGCACCCATTGGAGAACTGCCCAGTGTTACCAGAAGCATCTTAGTGACCAGAGGTGAAGTGTTCTGTGTTGTGAGAATATAGTAAAAGAAAGAAAGGTATTTGTTTTTCCTTTCATCTCTGTATTGTAAACACGAACTAGAAAACTACAAAAAAAAAATGAAACAAATGTTTTTGGATATTGAACAACAGGCAGGATATAGCAGTGATCCCAGACATTAAGGAACAAACAAGGTAAGTCCCAGCTTGCTGCCAAGAGGATTTCTGAACCTCAGCAAAGGAAGGAGGGGTCAGGCTGAGCAAAGGGTCTAAGAGAAGAGAAACCAATTAGAGTGTGGGGAAGCTGAGAGGCTAAAGTGGGGCATAAATACGGGACAAATAGAAGATGCACAGAGAATAAGATGGTGCAGAAGATCTACAAAAGGGTGACTTGTAATCTCTGGCTACATATTTATCTGCGCATTCGTGGGGTAGAACTCTATGCTCATGAGGGCAAACTGCTCCACAGCAGTAGGTCAGATGGCTCCCGAAACTCATGCAAGGCTGAAAATCCTCACCGAGCTTACTACCCCGGCACATAGGGTGTCACCAAAAGATACTGATTTACTAGTTGGGCTGAACTAGCACTTAACTGATTCTCTGGAAAAGTCTTCCAAAGATTAAAAGCCTCAAAGGCATCAAACCTACCAAGGTAAGTTAGCTGGATGCTACAACCAAATCCAAAACTCTTTAAAAACAAAATTCAGTGATTCATAATGTTCAGCATCTAAGCAAAAACAACAAATCACGAAAAGAAGGTGGGGAAATATGACCCATAAGAAAGTTAAAACAGACAAAGAAATTCCGTAATGAGCAAGAGGGCTTGAGCAGTTACAAATTCCTTAATTGACTGATGAGTCTAAAAGAAAACACGTTTGAAGATGAAGAGAGAAGTGATATTCTGGGCCCACCAAACAGTGCAAAATCCAAAGCAATCAAAACAACAAATAAAAACACACTGGAGGGGACCTAACGTCATATCAGATCCTGCACAACTGTGGCTTTGGGGGCTCAGCAATAAACTCACCTTAATTAAGCATATACAGGAAAAAAAAAACAGAAAATTAGTCAGCAGTGGGAGAGGTTCAGTGATCAAACATCTGCGTAATTTTGAAACTCCAGAAAAACAGAGTGACAGAAACATAAAGAAAGAATGGTCACACAGACACACAACCTAAGACACATCGTCAAATTGCTATAAAATCTGCACCAAGAGGATGGCGGAGAGGCATTTTTTGTACAGGATTAACATAAGAATTCTAGCAGATTCTTTGACAACTATGCAAGACAGGAAACAGTAGAATAACATCTTTAAAGTACTAGGGAAAAATGACCCTTGTGTGTGTGTGTGCACGTGTGTGTACATATGTGGTACTGAAGATCAAATCCAGGACCTCATACATGGGAGGTAAGTCTTCTACCACTAAGCCATATCCATTCCTTTTCATTTATTTATTTTTTAAGACTGACTCTTGCTAAATTGCTCTATCTGGCCTTGACTTGCTATATTCCTGCCTCAGCCTCCCAAGTAACTGAAATGGCAGACATGTCCCACCATGCCCAGCCAAAATATAACTCTTGACCTGGTAATGTATAACTAGTAAAAATATTTTAAAAATAAAGATGAAGCTGGATGTGATGGCCCATGCCTATAATCTCAGCACCGAGGAGGCTGAGACAGGAGGATCGCTGTGAGTTCAAGGCCAGCCTAAGCTACAAAGTGAGTTCAAGGCCACCCTGAACCGCATAGTGAGACCCTGTCTCAAAATAAGTAAATAAATAAATAAATAAATAAATAGGCGAAGCCTATTTGGAGAAACATGCCTCTAGTCCCAGCACTCCAGGAAACTGAGGCAGGAGGCTCACAAGTTTAAATGCAGCCTGGAAAACTTAGCAAGACTGTCACAAAGTAAAAAAACTTTAAAAACACTAAAAAAAGCCCTGGGTTTAATCCCCAGTGTTTGGGGGAGAAAAGATGAAACACTTTTTCTTACATACAATAGCTGAGAGAATTCCTCACCAGCAGTTCTAAATTTAAAGAAATGCAATAAAAAGATCTCAAAAATACAAGATAGGTAGAAAGGGGACAAGGAAATCCTAACCAAAAATTTTACTTTCAAGAGGACTGAAACTTCCAGGACCCACCCATGACATTCAAGTGATCCACACCGTACTGCCTTGGGTGAATTTAGTCTCCTTTCCCTCCAGACAAATCACAACCCAGATTTCTCAGGAATAAATTGACTTAATTGAGAAAAGAAAGAGCAGGAATCTGATCCTAAAACAAAGGAATGGTTGAACTAAATCAGAGAATGCTTAAGTTACTTATCTTTTAAAAAAATAAACTGGACTCATACCTGTAAAGGGACCAGTACCCTCTGGGGAGTTTCCACCCCTTACAGAAAAGCATAGATGTCCCAATTTCCAGGAAACAATGCACCTTTCTGTCCAGGCCCCACGCTTTATCGTTTTGAGAATGCACTTTTAAATTTCTGCCTGATATATCACTTTTTGCCTCTTAAAAAAAAAGTCTATCAAAGAAAGAGACATTACGATAGCTACTGCTAATATCCAATTGTCTTGTTGTGAAGTGTTGTGTTGCTTACATTGTTCTATTCTGACCTGCTTAGATCTGTCCTCTTTTGTTTTATTCTCTTTAAAATAAAAAAATAATTTTTTTTAAGTCCAAGCAGGAGGGAAGTGAAACCAGATGGAAATTTGAATCTACTCAAAGAGAAGAAGAATGTCAGAAATGGTTAATATATGGGTATATATAAAATACATTTTCCTAAATTTTAAATCTCTTTAAATGAAAATCTAATGCTTTAAGCCAAATAATAGTTCTATTTTGGCCAAGATGAGGAAACAGAAAAATAGGTTTGTGCTGAGAATATAAAATAAGACAGCCACTTTGAAAAGTTTCTTGTAGAGTTAAACATACGTGTACCATATGACCTAGAAATTCCGGTGTACTAATCCAAGAGAAATAGAAACATATGTCCATACAAAGACTTGTACATAGATCCGTGCCATGTTGGAACTTAGGGTGCTGGGAAACCAAGCAACCAGAGCGCCTCCCTGGTAAGCAGCCGTGAGCCTACAGGAAAGAGGGCTGAGAATCAAACATCCCACCCCACCACACCCCCATTAGCAAATGGGAACCAGAGGTGTGAGCATCTCTTGGGAGGTTGACCATATGCAATATAGCAAATAGGGGGGATTTCCTTCTACCATCTCTTTGAAGGCAAATATTGCTATCACTGTTTTGCTTTGTTCTGATTAATTGTATTGCTCTATTCAATATTTTGTTTTGATAAGTTCTATAATGTTCTGTATTTCCTTTGATTTTGCTATACATGATTGAAAGAACAACTATTGTGAAGATAATGAAATACACTATGGCACCTATTAGTGTTATCCCAGTAACCTGTTGTGACATTCTGTACCAATTTCACTGTACTGTCTCAATTGGCTATGTTCTGTCTTGTTCTGTTGTATTTCACTACTTTCAAAAAAAGACTTGTACATGAATGTCCATAGTGGTTTTATTTATAATAACCTCAAAATCAAAACAATCCAAAATATTAAATATTCATCAAGTGTGAAATGGATAAGCAAACTCCAGTACCATAGACTTCTACATAGCACTATGAAGAACTTCTGATACATGCGGTAATATGGATAAATCCCATACTAAGTGAAAGAACCCAGACACAAAAGACTATATACTCTAAAATTCCACTTATATGAAATCTTAGAAATGAAGTCAATACTTTAGTAATAAAAAACAAGTCATAACTTGCCACAGCAATAAGGACAGAACTGACTAAAATGGGCACAAGGAAATTTTGGGAGGTGGGAGAATATTCTGTGATGATCACGTGGGTAATTACATTCGTCAAAACTCTGTGTGTTGTGTATTTTAATTTGGTGAATTTGCTTGTTCACTGTTCAGTGAACTCATTTCAAAAAAGTATATGAGCTATCACCACAGCAGTGACTCTAAGGAGAGTTATACCTTCAAGTATCTTTCTTAGGAAAGAAGAAAATATGGGGCCAGGGATATAGCTCCATGGCACAAGTGCCTGCCTGGCAAGTGCAAAGTTGTGAGTTTGATCCCTGGTACCAAAAAAAAAAAAAAAAAAAAAAAAAAAAAAAAAAAAAAAAAAAAAAAAAAAAAAAAAAAAGAAAAGAAAAAAAAAAGAAAGAAAGAAAGAAAAGAAGAAAACTTTAAAATCAGGTATCATATCTTAGTTTTTGCTTTAGGAAAGTTAAAAAAAAAAAAAGAATTGCAGCCAAACTAAGCAGATTAGAAACTGAAAAAATAAGAACAAGTAAAAGAAGGGTTTGAGTTTGGGTCATGGTTTGAGAAGCTTCAGTCCATGGTCCACTGGTTCCGTTGCTTTTAGGGTGGTGGCAAGACAGAACCGTCATGGTGGAAGGACATGGCAGAGAAGGACTATTCACATCATGGCAGCCAGGAAACAGAGGAAAAGAGAGCCAGGGAGAACACAGGCCAGGAGCTGGTGCATTCTCCAACGACCTGACCCTAGCAGCCTTCTTCTTCCAAAGGGCGCCCACCTCCTGATAACCCATTCAGCTATGAACTCATCTGTGGATTGTTCCATGCACGAGGGGAACCCCAAACATTGCCATATTAGGATCAAGCCCCTGACGCACGAGTCTTCGGAGGATGCCTTGTACTTAAACCACAACAGCAAGATGGCACCAAAGAGAAAGAGCAATAATAAACCCGCCCTCCCAATAATGATCTTACTTTCACGATAGCAACATGAATCCCACCACGAGGGCAGCCCTCGCGACCTGACCACCTCTCACAGGTCCCACTGGAGAAGAGTTTCCAACAGTGAACTCTGGAGGTCACTTTCAAGCCGTAATGCTGGTTTCTCTCTGACGCTGCCACTCTGCGCATTTTCTTTTTAATGTTGTCAGAAAACTGACCGTGAGCTAAACAAATCCTAGTCACTTACTTGGTTGCCTTCTGGTCACCGAACCCCACGCCTTTATCTGCAGGCTTCAAGAACAGGGGGATTATGTTGATTTATCAGCATCTCTCTAGTACCAAGAAAGGTGCCTGTTATAGGAAACTGTTCCCATTAGTAAACGTGGGGAGCTGAAGAAGGGTTTTCCGTGGCTTCTCCAGGGCCAGGAGTCCCTCACAAACTCACACATTCCCCCATCTATTTTTAAAATTTTTAATAGACCTTTTTTAGATTTACAGCGGGGGAAAAAAGATCAAAAAGAACAGAGAGTTCCCCAAAGCCTTTTCTAAGCCTTGTATTAGTGTAGCACATTTGTTAAAACTGATGGCCCAACACGAATATACTGTGAATAACAGACAGCCGCAGTTTACATCGGGGTTCGCTCTGTGCTATTAGGGAGCTGACAAGTGTGCAGTGACATATGTCTTCTCTCAGAGTAGTGTCACTGCCCTAAAAATCCCCCGCACTCAGCCTCTTCATCCCTGCCTCCCCATGATCCCCTAACAGCCACTGACCAGCTTTATGGCTTCCGTAGTTCCGCCTTTCCCAAAGTGTCCTGTAGTTGGAGTTAAACAGGCCCTCTAGCCTCCTGACCCCTGAGGCCTGGCCCTACAGACATTCTGCAAATGTTTTCCAAACACACAAATGCATGGATGAGAAGCTTCCCCATGCCTTCCAAGGGCTGTGCACACCTCGGAAGGAGCGAGCCGGGATCCTTTCCTGTGTGGGGCCTGAAACCTTCATTCGGTTTCCCTTTTTTGCCTTCTCCTCCCTCACCTCACTCACAGTCCTCATCCCCCGCAAATTATACAGAGATTTTCTTGTACGAAAGCTAATTTAGGTGCTATAACAGAAACTATATTTAATGTAAATAGAAGAAGTAGGAGCAGAAGGATTTATGGTCATAATAACCTGCTTGTAATAACACGGAGTGGGTCACCTGCTTAAGGAACAGTGGATTAAAGAGAAGGAAATTTACCTCCCAAAAGAGCCAATGTCACCAGAACACTGCAGTAATGCCAAGTCTCAGATGATCTTATTAAATTCCATAGATCTTACTGTGCTTTCCTACCCAAAGACAACTACATTTTTTCTGGTTCATAAGAATAGCCACAGCAAGACTTAAGCAGAAAAGCGGCTCCCCAAGACCCATCTGCAGAGTGCCCAGCATGGGCCACATGCAGGTGAAGAGTCCTTACGAGGGAATGGAGGCTCATGATGTAAGAAGAAAAGAGAGATTTTTGCAGATGGTGGAGGAGAACAAGAAGCCGACAGGAAGCCAAGCCCTCCCTGCAAGTCAGCACCATGTGCGGGCTGCTTGGGGGAGAACCAGACACCAGCCCCTTCCAGTACATGGGCTGGGGGACAAGAAGAGCCAATGTGTCTTCCCCACCCCTCCACAAGCGACTGGCTGATCGGGAGAAACACAGGCTGCAATGATAGCTCTTGAGGTAAAATACAACTTAACGCTTATAGTGGTGAGTGTTTCACTGACTTTGCAGGCCTAAAGCTGCTGGTCTGATCATCTTTTCAGAGGATAATAAACTTGCAGTGTAGCATCTAGAGGGGATCTGCTGCTGAAGGTGGTGGCCATTGTTAATTCCCTATTACCTTGTTTTGAAGTCCTGTATCATTTTCATTGTTTTGTTGGGTTGGGTTTTATTGTTTTGTCTTGTTTGATTTTATTATAGCCGATGGCCTGGGCAGCTATTTCAAAGAAAACAAGATATATTCTGGTAGCCATTTTGGATTTACTATCATCTTGTTCTGAAGTCCTTTATTGCATGCATTGTTTCATTTTTATTAGTTCTATCCTGTTCTGTTTGTTGTCTGAAGTTATGGGCAGCTATTTTGAAGACAAAAGGTATTATGGTAACCGTTGTTGATTTCCTATTATCTTATTTTGAAGTCCTGTATCACACTGTTTTGTTTTGCCTGGCTTTATTCTCTATAAAATAAAAATTACAAAAAAGAAAAAAAAAAGATGAAGATGAAGAAGAAGAAGGGAGAAAAGGATCTGGAAGCAGGAGTCTGTGTCTTCCTGAGAGTGAGTTGTGATATCATTGATTCCATCCCAGGAAGGAAGAGAGGGCAACAGGGGGTGTTTGGCACTAAGTCAAACAGCAGGGTACAACCAACACTATACCCCACATGACAGCTCCGATAATGCTATGGTCTCCCTGTCTGGAGAGACATGGGTTCACATCCATCTCCATTACTACCTGGCAAACTGCACACCTGACTTCAGCCATTCCCTGCACTGAGTAACTCTCGCTGTGTCTCTGTCCCACAGGCAGGAGGAGGGAAGCCTCCCAGCTAGCAGCCATATGTCTGCACCGCAGTGTCAGGAGAGGTAGAACACACCTTCCTCGCTTCCTTGCAACCCCTTTTGCCAGGAGGTTACAGGCCCGAGGCCATGCCTGTGTTCTCTACCACTACCCGAGCATCTTCTGGGAGCCCCGGCTTCCTCCTCTGCCAGCTCCTTTCTCCACAATGGTTTGTTAGGGAGGCAGGGGTAGGAGGAGGCCACTGAGGCCTTGACCAGAGACAACACAAACAGCACAGTGCACTGGGAATGTGTGTGCATGAAATCACAGCATCATGGAAGGTGGAGCAAAAGGCACCGTGGCAGGGAATGAAGGTAAACCACCCGTGCTGAGAAGAGGAGGTGGCTTCTAAAAATCCCAAGAAGCAGTCTGGGCCTTCTGAGAGAACAAAGTCTCCTTCTGATGCCTCAGGCACAGAAGACACTGCGGCAACCCCACACAGAAAACCAGCTCATCTCTCTACAGGGACCAGGATCTGAGCTCCTTCCCCCTAGGGTCTGAGGCAGAAGGGCCCAGAGACCGGGAAAGGTGAGGTTTTGCTTTGTAGCAAAAGCAAAGGGTGGGCCAGCCCCAGCGTTTGGGCCAGGACTGAAACTTACCTTCTCCCAGGCTTTGCTCAGATTTCAGTTTACAGTGAGTCCACCCTGGCTGTATTATTTAATCTTAAAACCTACTACCAAGTCCCACCTACCCATTTTTCTCGGTCTCTGATCTTTTTTTTCCCCAGTAGTGTTACAGCCTTCTAAGATACTACATACTTTAATGTTTTTGCAATCATTGTGCCATTCAGCTTCCCCACTAGACTGTACTTCCCTGTGTGGGCAGCAGCTGTTGTGTGTAGTTCGCTGATACATTCCAAACAACTGGAGCCGTTTCTGAAACATAGTAGATGCTCAACAAATGCTTCTTGACTGAATGTATAAATCAGACCCTCAGGGAAAAAGCAATCATTTTTGTCATTCTATGTGCTGTTCCTAGGTCTCTCTGGGAATTTCTGCCAGGCAGGCAGTACCAAGCCTGTACCATACCCCTCCAGTCCAATCAGCAGGAGGCCAGCCCTTGCAGGAGTTGCTGGGAGACCTTGAGACAAATCTAGCACCTGCCTTAGAGGCTGGGATGTGGGAGCTCCCGTAATCAGAAGCCCTCTCAGGGTTCCTGCAGTTCTGGGGTGATGTGAGCAAAGGGATGCGCATGCTGTGGTCCAGACAAGCCAGCCCCCTCGGCCCCTCACTCCACTGACATGTCCTAGCCGCCTCTCCTGTAGGTTCTTCCCTATCCCAGAACTAGCAGGGCACAATTCACCTGAGCCTGGGAAGATCTCCGTTTCATTAGAACCTCTTAATGAGGTCATTGCTCTCACACTCACCCCACCCCAGGACCCGGTGGCTTCTCAGCCGTGCAGTGGAAACTGTGTCCAGTTTGGGTTCTTGGGCTGTGAAAGGGCCAGAGCAACCTAGGAACCACAGCTTCCTCTCTGGGTTCAGGCAGGCACCTTCTCACCCAAAAGGGGCTCTGTGCTATAATAGTGACCCCACCATTCTGGTGTGCTTCAGAGACTGTGGGTCCTCCAATTAAGAGGTGGTCCCCAGGGTATACCCTAATCTGACATGACTGGTGTCCTTATACAAAGAGGGAAAGTTGGTCACATACAGAGAGAATCCATGAGGCAATGGAAGCAAGGATTCCAGTAATGCATGGTTAAGCCAAGGAACATGTAGGATCGCTAGAAAAGACCAGAAGATGTAAGAGGTAGGAGGGGTTTTCCTCTGTAGGTTTCAGGGGCAGTGTGGCCCTCCTGACACCATGATTTCAGACTTTGGCCCCCAGAATGATGACATAATACATTTCTACATTTTAAGCTCACCCCGTCTGGGGTTCTTTGTGATAGCAAACTAATACATGAGTGAAGTAGCAGATCAAACTGAGAGGTTCCACAGCAAGAGGGGATCAAAAGAAGTAGAAACAAGAGCAGTCATCCAGCCAGGAATTTAGCTCAGCGGCATAAGCACCTGCCCTGCCAGCGTGAGATCATAAATTCCATCCTCTGTGCCAAAAAGAAAAATTAAAAAAGGAAAAAAATAATTAACATCTATCACCAAGAGCAGTCATCCAGCCCTGGGGCAGGACAGGGACCCTGCTGGGCTGAGGAAATGGTACAGTGCTCTAGTGACCAAGCTACATGGAATGACCCCAGCACGCAGCACGCTTGTTCCATAGTCTGCTTTGTCCAGCTTCAAAGTGGCCAGGTCACAGGTCACTATCTGCCCTCACTATGCCAAAGTCCAGCGTCTGAGGTCACCACCACATCCTCTCTGCTTCTACCACCAAAAGGAAGGTTGTATCGTGGACTTCTCATCTTTGTCATGCCACATTGAGCCTTGAGATTATCCAAACCGGAACAAAACTGGCCTGGGACCTCCAAACTTCGGCTGTTGTCTATTTTCATGTTTCTGGGAGGTCCCGCTGAAAGGTAGGTGTCTTAGCTTGGTTCTGTCCCAAAGCAGAACCTAAGATGAAAACATGCAATGAGGTGAGGTTTTGGGGATTTTTGTTTGTTTGTTCGTTTGTTCTGGGAGGCAACCACGGGGAGCAGGAATGAAAGAACAGCAGAGGGAGATAAAGACAGAAGAAAGCCAGCACAAGGTGTACTGTCAAGGCCGCCACTGTGACTCAGTGGACACTTATTTCCTCTAGAACCTCCTAAGAATTGCCCGAAAGACAATCCTAGGATTGTGCCCCAGCAGGACCAAGCAGGAGCACTTGCCCAATACCCCAGCAATGGAACATCCCTGTACTGCATGCGATGTGACCAAAGAAGCATCTGCTGAGTTCCGGGTGGCGTAGGCCATCACCTGGCGCAGATACGGGGATGTGCGCCCTTACTAGAGGCCAGGGGGTATCAGTGTAATAGCAGGTGCAGAGAACAGTGTCCTGGGTGGTCTGGGTGTCAGGCAGGCACCAGGCTGCCTGCTCAAGTCTTCTGCACATCTGTGAGGAATGGATCATCGCTCATGCCCAGGTAGGCAGTGTATCTTCCTCTTGCAGCACAAGGTTAAAGGCAGTGCATGATGTGAGATCATTTTATGCCCTGTTTATCCAAGATATAAGCTCAAGAATCCCTCCAGCGGGTCTGCTTAGGCCCAGGGCTGCAGAATGCTTGAGGCAGCAAAGAGCACAGAGCAGGGGTGGAAAGCAGAAGGGAAGCAGCCAGGCATGCCACTCACCTCTGCCTGCAGGTCTGTCAGAGCCGGAGCTGGCACAGGCCGTCCCCGGGCTGAGAATAGGGCAGGCTCCAAAAATGCTTTGAAAAATCTGCTGTTTGTTGCTGGGAAGCCTGGAACACATCTTCCCACTAGAACAATATGCTGCATTGCTCCTCTAGCCCCAGCCCAGTACCTGGAAACTCACAAGCATGAGCCGCCTACACCAGAACTGAGGAAGAGGTCAGCTCCTTACAGGAGGAAAGTGCAGTCGGGATTGTAACTCAGGACTGAAGGGCACGTAGTCTCTGCTATGGTTTGAACATGACCCCAGTGTGTTCCATGGAAAACCAGGCCCCAGTGGAATAGAGCTGAGAGGTGGAACTTCGAGGAGAGGACTAAGTCATGAGGGGTCTCTGTGGCTAAATGGATTAATGCTATCTCGAGAGTGGAAATGGGTCCCATAGGAAAAGATGAGCTCACCTGGACAGGGGATTATCTCGGTGGGAGAGTGCCTGGCTAGCATGCATGAGGCCAGGGGTTCAAGGCCCAGTACTGCCAATTGAGAGGATGAATTCATCCTCTTTTGCTCTATGTCTCTCTCACCCTCTTGCTTCCCACTATGTAGCAAGAAGACCCTCACCAGATTCCGCTCTCTTGCATTCCCAGCCTCTAGACTCACGAGCCAATACACTTCTGTTGGCTATAAATTACCTGCCCACCCTGTGCATTTATGTAATCGAAGCCTGAAGTGAACCACACCCAGAGCGAGATCAGAGGATCCTCCTCTTCCTCCTTTCCTCTCAGCCACTGGACAGTGTCACCAGGCTTGGTGACCCAATCTCCAGACTCCAGACAGCAATGGCCCTGATCAAGGCTGGCAGTTTTCTGAAGCTGTTGGTTTCAAGCAGGAGCCTGAAGTGGTAACTTCCTATGGTCTGTTGGCCATTTCAGAACTTCAGAAATGTAATGATCAATTCATTAGAAAGAAACAATTCACCCCCAGTGAGCCAGCTCCCATGGGCCCCGAGGAGAAGAAACCATACACACCTGTGAGCCCAGCTGCAGGACTGGAGAAAGGGAGTGTCCACCCCACCCCATGAGCCAGCTGCCTCTGCTTGAGAGAAGGAAGCCACGCCTCCAGGTTCCACAGCAGAGCAGCTGCTCTGCATCTCTCCTTCCCGGGGAACCTCAGACGGGAGAAACCGGGTGCCTCGCCCAATTCCCTGCACTGCTGCACTGACAGCCAATACAGGAAGCACCAGGGATTCAGCAAACAGCTGACTCTGAGGAACACAAGAAAATGTCATTTAGAAGGATCAGGGTACAATCTCAGACCTCCAGCCCACCCCAAGACACAGAAGACACAGACACAAAATCAATTAGAAATCACGCACTTAAAAATTCTGAAATGATAGCAACTGACGTAAAGAGACAACTCAGTGCTCATTTTGTTTAATTTTCATGCCTATATCTCACCCAGAACAAGTCAAGCAGACATAGACATAGAGGAAATTAGAAGTCACACACCTGAAATCTCTGAGATGATGGCAACTGAAGTAAAGAAACAAACTAGCACTTGTGCTGTTTGATTGACTTTGCATGCCTTTGTCTGGTGACACCTATTTAGAGGCTAACAATGTGCATTACAGTAACTCTGGCTGGTCTCCTACTGTCTTCTTTTTGAAATCCAATATCATTGCCCTTGTTTTATTTTGTTTCACTTCACTGTTTTGTTTTATTCTCTTTAAAATAAAAAAAAATGTAAAAGCAAACTCCAGACAGCAATTCCTGCTGCAGCCCAAGCAAGAACTCTAGTGAATGGAGGCAAGGATGAAGTACATAAAGTTCAAAGGGTTTCTGTGACTAAGATTGACCTCCAGGAGCTGAGCAGACCCAGGGGGAAGATAACACTGTACAACATCCCGGCTGAAAGGAATCTCCTGTCTCCAAGGAAGTCCCCACCAGAGTCCCTGCTTGCTCAGACCCCATCTCCTGAGAGCTCCTCCAGGGCCAGGCTTATAGCTCAGTGACACAGCACCTAGCAAGCACGAGGTAGTGAGTTTGATTCCTGGTACAAAAACAAAAAAACTCCCCCTTGAAGGTCTGTGTGCCCTCGATCTCCCCGCCTTGCTTCCCCAGCACCTGCCACATCCTCCATTTTCTAGATGAGCAAACTTCTAGATTATCCAGCCAGTAGGTGGCAGAATTTAGACCAAGAACCACTAATTCCCAGCCAGCCCACCTAGCTGCCAAGAAAGTAGAAAAAAAGCTCATGTTTACTGGGCAGCAGAAGTGCTTAGCCTCTGCCTCTGGATGGTACCCTGCAGCGCATCTTTTGGGAAATTACAGGTATCACTTTATCTTCCGCGAGAAAAAATAACCAGGGAAAACGTCTGCAATTATGGCTCATCACCGCTGACTGTGTAACTGCGGGCTAAGCAGCTGGTAATCAGAAGACCGGAGACAATGAGATTTGGTCTTTATTTAGCACCTTTGCACTCCCCCACCTCAAATTTTCTCCTGAGATGTGACAGAGGGAGCCAGGTTTCACAAACACTCACGGCAGACCCTTCTGTCTTCCCACACAGAGGCCAGGTCACTGACTCGTGGCCATCCCTGGAGATTCCAATATGTCTTTCCCTGGGAATCAGGCTGGGTGTCCCTGGGTCCCAACCCCTCCTAGCACCCCTCTCTTGTCCACTTAATATTTTGGTATCTGTAGATGCCACTTGTATATTTTGTAGAGAGGAGCAAGTAACACAGCAGTGACAAGCCAGGGAAGGCCTGTCCTCATAGAGATGATATTCCAACCTTGGAGACAGACTGCAAACAGAACAATGTATAAATAAAAAGAAGCACAGTGTGTCACAAGAGCTCTGAGGGGTTGCGACAGAGGTAACACTGGGAGGACACCTGCAGTGTTAAGTGAAGGCATCTCTGAAAAGATGACACATTACCTGAGACCTCCAAGATGACAAAGAGCTGCCTAGGGATGGATGGTCAAAATTTCGAGAGCCGTGGATGCAAAAATCCAGAGTAAGAAAGGCACATGGGTGTTAGGCTGTACAGGAAACCAGTGAGTGTCTGCAACCCAGTAGGAGAGGGAGAAGATGGAGAAGGTGAGCTTGAAAAGACAGTAGACAGACACAGGTGGCCCCACCTGTGGTCCCAGCTACTTGGGAGGTTGAGGTGCAAAGATCATTTGCACCCAGGAGTTCAACATCAGTTTGGGCAACACAGAGAGACCCTGTCTCAAACCAAACAAGACAAGACACAATAGGGAAGAGCCAGTGTATTGGTCTGTCCTTCATTACTGTAGCAAAATACTCAAAGCAGGGTAATTTGGACAGCAGGAGAAACATCATGTTGGGCAAGGGAGTTGGATTTGAGGCCATTGACAGATCTCACCCAAAGGACTGGAATGATCTGATTTATATCTGGAAAATATCATTGACTGCTGGGTGGAGAAGGAATAGGGGAAGGATGGCCAAGTTTAGTAGTGACAAACACAATGGTGAGAAAGGTATTTATTTAAATGAGTTTTGCAAGTGGTGTTCACACTGCGGATTCCTGTGGGAGAGGATGGAAGTCGATGCCTCCTGGGAGCCAGAGGAGATCCGTAGGTTGTTGGGGGTGTGCCTTCAGAAGGGATTGTGGGAGCCAGCCCCGCTTCTCCACACACATGCCCCATCTTGATGTGATACAGCCAAGAGCGCTCTCCTCTGACCTGACCCAACACCAATGCCATGTGCTTGAACCTCCCAAACTGTGAGCTAAATACACCTCTTTTTTTATAAAAT
Source organism: Hydrochoerus hydrochaeris (assembly GCA_004027455.1). NCBI lineage: Eukaryota > Metazoa > Chordata > Mammalia > Rodentia > Hydrochaeridae > Hydrochoerus > Hydrochoerus hydrochaeris. The sequence goes on along the minus strand of PVLA01013910.1, from coordinate 8,294 downwards.
TACCCTGCTTCGAGTGTTTTGCTACAGTAATGAAGGACAGACCAATACACTGGCTCTTCCCTATTTTGCAGGGGGGCTGCCCCTGCCCTGTGCCAGCTCTTGTATCAGCTGAGCTCAGCCATGAGAGATCTGCTTGAGACTAGAGGGCAAGAGAAGGAGGAGAGATAGGGCCTTTCCTCCTCTCTGCCCCAAGCAGGGCCCCGGAAACAGCTGCTGCCCCTCAGTGGCTCTGTCTCTCAACAGGAAGGCCTTGCACAGCTGTGGCTTCTGCTGGGCGCGTGCCACAGAGAGCCGTAGCTTCCTGCTTTTACAAACTCAGTTCTTCCATCACCTGTGCAACCCAGTTCCTATAAAACTCACCTCTTGGTACAGCATTTAGGGTGGTTTCTGGATTCCAGATTGAACCCTGACTGAGATATGACATGTGTGGCTGAGGTGAGATCCATGAGAAGTTTACAATTTTATTTTTTGCCAGGCATGGTGGCACACACCTGCTAACCCAGCACTCTGCGAAGCTGAAGAAAGAGGATTGCAAATGGTGCAGCCTGGGAAACTGCCTCAAAATTTTTTTTAAAAAATGCTATTTTTATCAATAGCATTCCTATACACTAACAACAAAATCACTGGGAGAGAAATAAGAGAAGCCACACCCTTCACACTAGCATCCAAAAAAAATGAAATACTTAGGAATTAATCTAACAAAAGAAGTAAAAGGGAAAATTATAATACCCTGAAAAAAGAAGCCAAAGAGGCCCTCAGAAAATGGAAAGACATCCCTTGTTCATGGATAGGAAGGATAAATATTGTGAAAATGGCCATTCTCCCAAAATTGTTACACAGATTCAATGCAATCCCAATGAAAATACCACTAACATACCTCATGGATCTAAAGAAATCACTCTTAAAATTTATCCAGAAACAGAAGAGACCTAGAATAGCAAAGGCAATTCTAAGTAGCCAAGGCAGGAGGCACCACAATCCCTGACTTGAAGTTATACTATAAAGCTACCGTAATAAAATTAACATGGTACTGGAATAAAGACAGATCTGAAGATCAATAGTATAGATTAGAAGGTACAACCACAACTACAAACACACTCAACCACCTTATCTTTGATAAAGAAGCCAAACATATTCACTGGAAAAACGATAGTCTCTTTAATAAATGGTGCTGGAAAAACTGGCTCTCCATGTGCCGAAAACTAAAACTAGACCCATGCCTGTCACCATGTACTAAACTAAAATCTAAATGGATCAAAGATCTAAATATTAAAACAGAAACATTAAATCTGTTGCAAGACAAAGTAGATAAAAATCTTGAAGACATAGGGGTAGGTAGAGAATTCATGAACAAGAACCAAACTGCACAGGAAGTACTTCCCAGAATCAATAACTGGGATCATGTCTTATTAGAGTTTCTGCATGTCCAAAGAAATCACCAGTGAAAAGAAAACCCACAAACTGGGAAAAAAAATCTTAGTGAACTGTTCCTCAGACAAAGGACTTCTGTCTAGAACTTATAAAGAATTTTTAAAAAATCAGACCCCGAAATTCAAAGACCCAATCCAAAAATGGGCATCCAAGATGAATACACAGTTCTCAGATGAAGAAATACAAATGGCAAATAAATACATGAAAAAATGTTCATCATCATTAGTCATTAGAGAAATGCAAATTAAAACCACACTGAGACTCCATCTCACTCCAGAAAGAATGGCCAGGATCAAGAAAACTACCAACAACAAATGCTGGAGAGGCTGTGGGGAAAAAGGAACTCTTCTGCACTGTTGGTGGAAGTGTAGACTGGTGCAACCACTGTGAAGATCAGTCTGGAGATTCCTCAAAAAGCTGGGTTTGGAAGTCCCATTTGACCCAGCTATTCCACTTCTAGGTATATTCCCAGAAGAACTGAAAACATCATACCACTGTGATATATGTGCACCCATGCTTATAGCAGCACAATTTGTAATAGCCAGATCTTGGAAACAACCTAAGTGCCCATCAACTGAGGAATGGATAAAAAAAATTGTGGTACTTTTATGCAATGGACTACTCAGCTATAAAGAATGATCACATTGAGATATTTATAAATAAATGGATGCAACTTGAGACCATACTCATAAGTGAAATAAACCAAACTCACATGTATAAATACCTTATAGTCTCTCTAGTGTAAGAAATGGTAACATAATCATGATTCTCCATTACATTGCTTTGAAGCCTTATAATGTTCTCATTCATTGGTTGGAATAGTTTTATTCTGTTTTGTTTGATTTTATTATGTGTGATGGTATGAACAGCTATTTTGAAAAAAACAAGACAATATGGCAGCCACTGCTGATTTAATATCATCTTGCTTGGAAGTCCTAACATGCTTTTGTTCTTCTATTACCATTGGTTCTATCATGTTGTATCTTACTGGATTTTAATATGTGTGACAATATAAATAAATTTTTTATAGACAGTGAGATATTATAGTAGCCATTGTTCATTTTCTGTTATTTGGTTCAGAATGCCTTGTAATACTTTCATTCTCTTGAATGGTTTTATTCTATTTTGTTATGTTTGATATTATTGTGTGTAAAGCTAAGCTCAACTATTTCAAAGAAAGAGACATTATGGTAGCTACTGTTGATATCCAGTTGTCTTGTTGTGAAGTGCTGTGTTGCTTACATTGTTCTGGTCTGATCTGCTTTGTTCTGTCCTCTTTTGTTTTATTCTCTGTAAAATAAAAAAAAATGCTATTTTTATGTTGATCTATCCACTACCTCCAGAGTCAACCATAACCAACAACCCTTCAGAATTGAAAATCACAGGACCTAGAGGCCAAAAGAGATCTTAAGGACGTTCTCACCCTAATGCCTGCCTAATGCTGAAATCCTATTTGTCCTGTCCTACCCAACAGTCTTAAACCAAGGCTGATAACTTTCAAGGATGGTATATTAGTCAGCTAGTTTGGCAATGATGCTTTGTAATAAGCTATTCCAAAACTCAGTGACTTAGAATAGCAACCGCTGTTTCTTCTTATTTATAACTCTGCAGGTCAGCCCTGCTTCAGGATGAGGGGTGGTAGAGTTTGATTCCAGCTGGGTTCCAGTCTGTTCTATGCCCTCTCCTTGGGCCAGAATCTACCTAAGCATCTGTCTCACAAGAAATCCCAGGAGCTCAGAAGAGAAAGTCAAACTACACAAGCATGTGAGCCAGCTTTGCTTAGATCACATCTGCCAAAATCCCACTGCAAGTCCAATGGCCAAAGGAAACCTCAGGGGGTAGGAAAATATACACACACAAGGGCACAATCAACAGGATTTCTAAAGCCTGGCAAAGCTGAAAGCTGACCTCCAGCCCCCTCCAGCAGGGCCTGGGAAACCCCACATCCAGAGGGAAGTGGTAGCTACAGCTGGACACGGAAAAATACGATGAATGTCTAAATCTTTAAAAATTGCTAATAGTAAAAGGCACATTACCATTCATTCTGCTCAAAATTCTCCCTTTACAAGCATGCACATCCCATCGTTTCTGCTGCTTCCTGAGCAGTTATAGAATCCTCTTTCTGGAGTGTCTTTCTTTAGTTGCACTGTCATGGCTGCCTCAGTGTCCTGAAACAATTCAGTGTTTACCTCTCGTGGTCACTGTGACATGGGAGAACCACAAGTCACGTGGTGCCAGAGCTAGTGAATAAAGTGAACAAGGACACACCGAGATGTTTCTGTACACCTGCCTTTCCATTGGATGGCATTTTATGGCGGTATTTACTGTATTTTTTTATCATGTCTCATAAAGACATTTGCAAAGGAGGACTTCCAGAACTGCTTCAGGAAATAGCAACAGCAGTGGGATGTGCTGGAAGCAAAGAGGACTATTTCGAGGGAGGTTAACTGCAATGTGTCTTTACCGTGCTACATTTAAATGCATCCTGTAGTTTTCAGTCACCCCTGTATTAACGGGGATGGGACAGGCTGCAGCTTCTATTCACCTGCATGGGCAATACGAAGTGGGGGCTCTGCTCACTGTGGTCCCTCAGAATCCCAAGCTGACACAGCTTTGTGTCATGAATGGTGGTGAAGGACACACACACACACACACACACACATGCACACATGCATGCGTGCACGCGCACAAATGAGAACAGGTCTTCAAGTTGCCACCCAGATATGAAACATGTCTGCTCTGCATGGGGTGCAGCTTCATGGTGGAGCACATCCCTCACATGTTCAAGACTCTGCATTGCATGCTCAGCTCCACACACCTCCCAGTGACCTGCTTCCTCAGACTGGGCCCCGGCTCCTAACAACCCATTCCAGTCACCTCGCTAGGCCCCACCTTTGAGCACTGTTACTTTTGCAACTGCAAACAGACACCCAGGATTTGGAGGCAGATTTATTTTATGTTGAAGAGCACTGATTGTGATCATTCCCAAGAATACAGGCCCTGATCTCTGGTGGTCTACGACTTGTATGGTATAAGCAAGCAGGAAGTACAGAAGCAGAATGACTTGTCCACTGGGGATTGGTTTATATAGTGTGCATCACAGTGACCAGCCATTTCTAAGAGACAGGAGCAAGTGAAACTGGAACAGGAACTATTGCCTGAGCAACTAACAAACTGAAATATACTGCCTGGGGAAACCTGTTACTCTTTGAGGATCAAGACCTCAACACTTGAGTCATTAGGGGACCTTTGTAATTTAAACCGTAACTCTCTTGCTCACTCCCTCTGCTCCTGTCTGACTCCATTCATTTAATATGGATTGAGACCCAATTACATGACAGGTTTTGGGGCTGTCCTATGTACACGGCAGACCCAGCCTGGCTGGAAGCAGTTGATCCGGGTACCAGCAATCAAGCAAACCCTACACCCACCCAGCTTCTCCAGCCAAAACCAATCTGTCTTCCTGGAGCCCTGTTTTCTTCACTCACTCCACCTAATCCATGAGAAAATCTCATCAACGTGACCCCAAAATCATCCTAACTCTGACTTCTCCCTCAGCCACCGATGATCTTTAGCAGTACCTGCCCCCTGGGCTCCTACAGAGTTCCCCAACTTGTCTCCCCACACCACCCTTCTTCCTGAAATCTACTCCCCAAATGACCTTCTTAAGGAGCCAATGGGAGTGGCGAAGACAGATTTTAAGATAACTAAGTAAATGTAAAATAAACACAAATCATGATAAGTGTTATGTGGGAAATAGATGAGGTGCTGGGAGAGTGAAGATTCACAGGAACCACCTGGAGATGGGTGGCCAGGGAAGATGACCACCTGCCACCTGCCATGGGCCACTTTGGACCCATCCCTTACTCCATCATTTGTCACAGCAGTCCTGCTCACATCAGTCTCTGCAGCCACATATTGGCCTGTACAGTAACAGCTGATGCTCCTCTCTCACTTTGGAACAGAATCCCTGAAGGCCTCACTCCTGTATAATTCCAGAGAGTAGGTGACTTAGTGTCCTTGGAGACGACCTTGGACAACAGACCAACGGGAACAGGGGCCAGTGGATGAATGCTTTTCCCTGTCATTTCCCTGTCATTTATATAGGTCTGAGCTGTAACCCATAGGATCTGTCCCCTGTGACTATAGCCAGCCTCTAGGTCTGCTGCCCCTACTTCCCTGCTGACTCCCTTTCCTGCTCCCACCTAAAAAATCATATTCCTGAATAACTAAGTGCTCCTCGGGGGACAACCATGGGAAGAACCCAGGTGGAGGCCAGGGCCTCCCCAGCAAGTGACAGCTGAACTCATCTTGGGGACGAGTAAAAGGGGAAGAGTCCCCTGGACAGCAGGAGCAATAGTGTGTCTGAGAAGCCCAGGCCAGTAAGGCTGGAGTCTTGTGGGCAAGATGCAGAGCTCAAGAGTTGGGAGTGGCAAGGACCAGCCACACAAGACCTTCTGGGCAAGGCCAGGGAACTGAGACTTTTCCTGAGTTAGTGGAAGCTGTGACAGAGCTGAGCCAAGAGAATTCCCATGACCAGATCTGTCCTTGAGGAAAGTGGCTGCTTCTGCTTTCTCCATGGCATTTCTCTATGTGTGACTTGCATTTTCCTTTCTTGTCTTCCTTTCTTGCTCCTTAATCCCATTTTCCTCCATCTTTCATGGCTGCACGGTGCCTACCTATCTCTCTCTCTCTCTCTCTCTCTCTCTCTGTCTCTCTCTCTCCTTGTACCTTCTCCCTCATCCTTCCACAGCCTTTGCCTTACCTTGAAGAGACAGTGGGAGGGACTTGGTAATGCAAGGCAGTACATTACAGTAATGGGGACCATATTTCTAAACCCATTCAGGACAGAGGTCTGAGAAATTCCAGCAACTCACAGGTGTGATGGGTGGTGTTTGAAACTGGAGCTTTTGTGGAAGCTCTGAGATGTAAGTCAGGGCTCAGAGAAAGAAATCACTGTTCCCAGAGGTGGGAAGAACAGTACAGGATGAGAGTGTGGGAGAGAATGACACCCTGCTTCTCTCTGAGAACCATCACCGTAGCTGCATGACCACAGGCAGTTTATGTCACCTCCAGAACTCAGCTCCACCATTTGGCAAGATGTAATAATAATACGGAATTCGTTAGGACTCTTGGTCATGAGTAAGGAAAATTCACACAAGCTAACTTAAAGGAAGACAGTAATTTACAGAATACAGAAAAACATACCCACACAGATGTCCAAAAAGGGCAGGGAAGGGCTCGCTCCTCTTATGCTTAGTTACTCCAAACCTGCATCTTCTACTTCCCAATCAGGCTGGGCAAGCTGGAACACTTTGACTTCCTGGGGCACACACTGTAGCTCAGGAGTAGAGCACTTGCCTACTTTGTATGAGGTACTAGGTGCCTTACCCAGTACCAAAGAAGAAAAAGAAAAATATAAAACCAATTTGACTTCCTGGAAAAAGACTGATATCTAAAACTCCTCCCCCTTCACACACCTATACCAATTCCAAAATCCCAGGAGGCATCTGGGCCAGACAAAGTCATGTGATGCTTCTGGACCAATCAGCTGTGAGAAGGAAGTCTAAGTGATTCAGCTCAATTCAGATTAGCCTGGAACAAGCAACTCCCATTCTGGGCAAGGTTGTGGGTTGTAGTGTAGTAACTTGACTGTAAGAGTCCCAACCAGGAACCAGTCTTTTGATTTGTGTGTGTGTGTGTGTGTGTGTGTGTGTGTGTGTGTGTTAGATATGAGAACTGAAGAGACATCTTACCAAAAAAAGGAACTTCCCCAAAACCCATTCCCTGAAGTGGAATTGGCCAATGACGTGCCCACAGCTCAACACACCATAATGGGTCTACTAGAACTTGTGCCGCCATTTATACCTCCAGTAAAACTTTTTTAGAGCTGTCACCCCCTCAAGCCCTCTGCTCTCTGCTCCCTGCTCCACATGGAACAAAACCAGTCCTTTGAGGTTGTGCCTGTCCACACTGCCAAAGGCCCAGGGAGCTTCCTGTCCTTAGCCTTCATTATTTCCCAGCATCACTCAACATGATTTCCCCCCCTTGGTCCTTGAAATGCTCCTCTTGTTCTTTGTTTCCGGCTACTCCTGGTTTTCCTCCAAATTTCTTGACCTTTCCTCCCCTATGTCCCTCACTGGTTCTCTTGGACCCATCAATGTTGGCGTGCCCCGCTGCTTAGTCCTGGCCCTGCCCTCTCCCTTTGGCTCCCACTGTTGTTCTAAAAATCTCATTCACTCCTGTGTTTCCACAGTGTCATCTTTTGCCAATGGTCCCCAGCTTTCGACTCTAGCTCTCACCTCTTACCAGCTCTCCAGATCCAAGATCCAACCGCCTGCCTGACTTTTGGCAGCTATTCACGGACATCATGAACTCAACAGACCGAGTTTAGTTCCCTCTGCCCTGGCTTTTCCAGCATGGGCTGAATGACTGCCACTGTTGTAAATGGGTGCCTGAAGGAATGGCTTTCTTGTTCCATTAAAGGAGCCTCTCTTGCAAGGCTTGTGTTCCAGCCAAAATATCCAGGAGTTAGCCGAGGGTCCTCTTTCTCTGACCATCTGCATCCAATCCATCCCTGAGTGAGTCCTGCCAACCCTGCTCATCAACCACAGGCTGCACCCATCCCTTCCCTCCATCCGCCTCCACGCTGCCTGCACTTCCTCACGGCTGTCCTTGTTTTCTCCATCGCCCCAAACAACCCGTTCTGCACTCCGCAGCCAGAGGGATGATTTTAAATTTGTAAATCAGATCGTGTTGCTTCCCTGATTAGATGGCTTTCTTTAACACTTGGGATAATACACCAACTCCTCACCCTGACCTATGAGTTTCCCCTGATTGGCTCCCACCTCTATCCCCCCTAG
>PVLA01013909.1:0-33750 GCA_004027455.1 Hydrochoerus hydrochaeris | reverse complement strand
TACACTATTAATAAAATCTAAACATTGGAGACATTATAGGACTTCAAAGGCAGTTAACAATCAAACCAGAATGGGTATCCTATTGAATCCTGTCATCTTCAGAGTAGTTGCCCCTACTCTCAGACTCGACACTCTCAAGCATACCAGATTCAAATAAAATCAGTCAAGATAAAACAGTGATATAACCAATCTTCTCTGCCTTATCTCTGCCATGTTATTTTTCTGTTATTATTTGTTTACTTTTCTCCTTCATTACACTGTCTGCCCCTTTCTTTGAGGCCTTTCTGCCATTATTCCTGGAACCCTGATGATTTTCTTCTCTCTCTCTAGAATGTCTGTCATGATTCTTTTTTGTTTTGTTTTCTGCATTTTTATTTCTTAAAATTTTAATTGATGCATAATAATTATAAATATTTATAAGGTACAAGATGTTTTATTCCATATATTGATAATGATATAATCAAGATAGTTATCATTTCTCTTTCAGTACACATTTGTAATTTATTTTGTTGGCAGCATCAATCTACTCTCCTCAAGTTCTTCTTAAATGAATCTTTACTTTTTTCAATGGAAGTAGAAAAGGTTTCATCACAGCCCTTTTTCAGTGGAGATGCACACACATTGATGCCTTTGGAGTCTTCACTTTCCAGCCCTGGATTTGCGATGGGTGCAGTATTGAAGCTGTATGAATTTGAGGCCTTGGAAAGCAGCAGTGTGTTTCAATTGTGAGTGAATATGCTGTTTAAGTGGTTTGAAGGATGTAAAAATAAAACCATATGCAGGGCAAGCAGACAAGCTTAGATTATAGCAGCAATCCTCCAGGGGATGATGAGACCCTGCCTGAGAAAGGGAAAGGAATTTTTCACATGATTATGAAAATCAAATATTGGAATGAAGTAGAGAGAAAAATGCAAAATTTGATACAATTTCAAATTGAAGTGGCGAATGACAGAGATAGGGAATTGGTAAGGGAAACTGTTTTGAGAAAAAAGATAATAATGTGATCATAGATAGATTCTGAGATGAGAATGAGAAAGGCAAGTGACATAACAGGGCTTGAAGTGCTGATTTAGACCTGGATCCATGTGAGTGCAGCAGCTGTTGTTTCCTAATTCTCTACTCGATCTCTGATTTACTCAGTATGTACTAGGGTTACACATTATAGCACTGATAAATATATTACTTTACTGAAACCCTTAAAGAGTAAAAAATCAAGTAATTGGTTGTGGTCAAAGACAGTCAGTTCATTATCTAGACTTAATTAGATTGATATGAAGTACAGTTATATTTTTTAAGGAGGAAATATCTGTTAAATGATATAACCAATATTGGGAGAAATTAATTCCAAAATATTATATAAAGATGTGAGTTCTATCTCATGTAATTTTTGCTTATAGAATGAATAAAGCAAGTATTACACAATATGACAAAGAGGGTCCATATCTGAACCCCATTTACACTTTTAATTACTGCTTTTAAAAGGCTATATGCCACATAATTTCCAATGGTGTTCCTCATCACAGAATGACTATTTTTAAAATTTAATTTGAATTAACATAATTGTAACTGACATTTAAACTGTCAAGGCTGTACAGAAAGTACATTTCTCACAGAGTGTTAATTTTGTCTGAAAATGAATGTTAGCAACATTAAGTCAATGATCATATATGGAAATAAATTCAATTAAATTTCAAAACAAAATACCAATCAAATTTCAAGATAATTGAATTAAATATGATAGCTTTAACAGAGCTAAATTTGCATATAAACACACAAATATTTATGATGGATTTTTTTCATAAGAAGATGAGTCAAATGTACATTATGGACAGATGTAGCAAATCAAAATTAGCCATACAATCTAGTTAGTGGTATATTTCATGATAAAATCTAAGCTAGTTATCCAGAAAATAGATTTGTTTTCTGTGAAATATATCATGAAGTAATTTTGTGGTTGTTCAAATGTCCCACAGTATATTTGTGTAAGGTCATATAGGATATTAAACTATACTCTAGGCTACACAGTGTGTAATCACAAGCCACACAATGGTGTTAATTCAATGAAAGATTGTATGAAGAATGGATGGTGACATCACAGCCATTTTTAATTGTCTTACTACACTCTGCATATTCATACAGTGATGAAATCACCTAACTATATTTCTTTTTAGAATGCATCCATCACATGATCTTTTGCTATAGACATGGTAATATATGGATCACTTATTGTGGTCAGGGTCCTGGTAATCAAAATAACACAAGATTAGATCAAGTAAGGGAAACATTATGCTATACTATATTACATAATACACATTATTTATAATATTGTTAAATTTAAATAATAAAATGAAATAAATATGAGATATTTACACTCAAATACTTATATATTGTTGCCAGTGTAATATGGCAACCTGCGTTAAAGTAAACTCATTTATAAGTAGTGCATTATAAAATATAAATAAAAATGTAGTAAATATATAAAGCATAACATATTTGTTTATTATCAAGTAACATATACTGTATGTGTTTTGTGCTACATTTTTATATGACTGACAAAGCAGAAGTTTTGTTCACCTAGCATCTCACAAAGTGGGATAATGAGTTGTTCTACAACATTGACAGCTATAAGTATAGTCTGTAGGGAAATAGAAATTGTTCAGCTCCAATATACTTCTGTTGTGTATGTGGTCTGTTTTTACTAGAAGGTCATACGTGGTGCATAACTCTTAAAAGTTGAGGCCAGTCCTGGGGAATGCATGCTGCCTGGGATCTTGACCAGCTTAGCTGTACACTTTCTAAGAGACTCCAGCCACCACTGAGGAACACCATGCCTGCCTGGGACCTTGGGTCCGCACTGCTGTGCACTCCCTGCATGACCTGTGCCAGCCCTGGAGAACGTGTGCTGCCCTGATACCTTGACCCATGCGGGGGAATACTTTCTACAGGACTCCAGGGGCCATTGAGGAACCCTACACCACCCTGAGACCCTGGCCCAAACTGCTGCATGTTCTCTGAGCAACCCATGCTGGCCCTGGGGAACACATGCTGCCCTGGGACCTTGTCCCATGCTGTGCACTTTCTACAGGACTCCAGCTGCCACTGAGGAGCCCCATGCCACCCTGGGACCTTGACCCACACTGCTGCATGCTCCCTGAGCAACTCATGCTGGCACTGGAGAACACATACTACCATGGGACCTTGGCCCGTGCAGCTGCACGCTATCTACAAGACTCCAGCCACCACTGTGGAACCCTACGCCACCCTGGGGCCTTGGCCCATGCTCAGAAGACTCCTAGACCAGGACATCTTCTGGCCCCTTGGGGACACTCCCTACCTCCTGGGCCTAATACTGCTGTTGATCTTCAGCTCCCACCTTTCTCCCAGAACCTTGGACAACAGTGGAGTAACTGTGCTAGTTTGAAGGGAGATTCAGTATCTACCTGACCCAAACAGAAGATCTCAGCAGGCTTGAGTCAGTGTGTTGAGTATGCCCCCAAAATAGAGGAATATAGTGGATATATATGGCCAGGAATAAAGCTCCCACAAACTAAATATAAGAGTATGGGTGACCCTGCCCTGCACACAGAAAACATCAGGCAGGGTGAGGAGTGTGCAAATAAGGACTCCCCTGACATCAAAATGGCTTACAAGACACACAGACACACAATAGGGACACAGTAGGGCCTTAGCTGACACAAACACTATAGACAGGGAGATCTGGTGACCTGGAATAACCTGCAGATAAAGTAATAGCAGGAACTAAAAGTTGACCTACATCAACACTAATAAGCTTATCAGTCCAGGAAGAATATAGGACTAACCCAACAGGCCCTGCAGTGGGAATACAGGAGACTGGCACACCTATTCATAGAGGGACCCAGCAACTGGACAAACATCAACTTTAAATTAGGACCCCAAGACACACTCTACCAACAATTGACAGTAGTGGGACTGAAGGACCAAATATTAAGCCAAAAGGGGAAAATGGCAAAATGAAAAGGCAAAATGCAATCTGAAACCATCTAGTCCACCAGGAGCAAATACAGGAGACATTGAAATAGAGGACTTCAAGAGAAATCTCTAAAAAGATAGTGAAATAAAAAAAAAACTCCATGAAGCTATAGAGGAAATCAGATTAGAAGTACTCTCCCATGTAAAGATAGAAATAACAACCTTAGTAAAGGAGTTGCTGAGCACAGCTAAAGAAGAAATAGAGAAAAAAGTACAGGAGCATGGAAAACTAATTGAAACCTTGAATGAACACTATAGAAAATAAGCAGAGTTCATGAAACAAAATCAAAGAGACATCCAAGAAACAAAAAATTCTATTCAAAGCTGGCAAAACTGTTTAAATGAAGCTGAAGATAGGATTTCAGACTTGAGGACAGGATCACAATTAGTGATCATGAAAGGACAGAACTTCCAAAAAGTAAGAAAGCAACATGAAATGACAATCCAGTAGCTACAAGATGATGTCAAGAGTAACAACATAAGATTAATAGGCATTAGTGAAGAGTCAGGAGTAAATGCAAATGATATAACTAAAATATTCTCAGAAGTAATGAGCAGAAAATATCCCAAACATGGGGAAAAACATGATATGCAGATAAGTGAGGCATATAGAATGCCAAACAGCCACAACCAACATAAATCTACACCCAGACATACAGCATAAAACAGAATACTAAAAGCTGTTAGAGAAAAGACACAACTCACCTACCAAGGAAAGCCCATTAGAATCACAGCAAACTTTTCAGCACAAACCCTCAAGTTAAGATGAGCTTGGAATGAGGTATTTCAAGCACTGAAAGAAAACAACTTTCAACTCAGACTAATGTAACCAGCAAAAATGTCTTTCAAATTTAATGGAGAAATAAGATACTTCCATGACAAAGAACAACTGAAGAAATTCACGTCCACCAAACCAACCCTAGAAAGAGTACTGAAACACATACTACACAGAAATAAAACTGACCACAATCCCCAAAACAACAACAGAAAGAAACCACCAGGTAGGATAAGCAATTAAATGAGGGGTAAAGCAGAAAGCAAACAACTGGAAAATAACATGGCAAAGTCGAGCCAGTACATATCAGTGATATCATAAATGTAAATGGCCTCAATTCACCTATAAAAAGAAATAGGCTGACAGAATGGATTAAGAAACATGATCCCACAATATGCTGTATACAAGAAACACATCTGACCCAAAAGGAAACCCACAGCTTAAAAGTCAAAAGATGGAAAACAGTATTGCATGCAACAGGAACACAGAAAAAAGCTGGGGTAACTATTCTATTTGCAGAAAATGTGAACTTCAAACCTAAAATGATTAAAAGATACAAAGAAGTTCACTACACACTCATAAGTGGAAACATTCAAGAGGAAGAATTAACAATTATAAATATATACCTATCAAATACAGGAGCACCCAATTATATAAGCCAGATACTAATGGACACAAAAAACCAAATACACAATAACATAATTATAACAGGAGACCTTAACAGCCCATTATCACAAAGAGATAGATCAACTACAGAAAAAGTCGGCAAAGAAATTACAGAACTGAATCATACCTGTGAGCAATTGGAATTAGTAGATGCTTACAGAGTGTTCCACCCAACCACATCAGAATGCACATTCTTTTCATCTGCACATGGGACATTCTCCAAAATAGACAATATATTATCCCATAAAACATTCTTAATGTAAAGGTATTGAAATTGTCCCATGCATAATATCTAACCATAGCACAATGAAATTGGAAATTAATGGCAAAAGAAATTGCAAAACCTGCATAAATATATGGCAATTAAATAACAACCTTTTGAACAACCAGGGGACTACAGATGAAATTAAAGAAGAAATAAAGCAATACCTACAATTTAATGAAAATGCAGATACAACATACTATAATCTATGGGATGCAAAGAAAGCAGTCTTAAGAGGGAACTATATAGCAATAAATAGTCATATCAAGGAAACAATGAGCACAAATGAACAACCTAATGATTCATCTCAAGCTTCTAGAAAAAGAAAAGCATGTTAAACACAAAGATCATAGAAGAGAGGAAACTGTAAAGATTAGAGCAGAAATCAATGCAATCAAAACTAAAAAAAAATACAAAGAATTAATGAATCAAAAAGCTGGTTTTTTTGAGAGAATAAACAAAATTGACAATCCTCGAACTAACCTTATATGGAAAAAGAAAGAAAAAATCCAAATTCACACAGTAAGGACTGAAAAGGGGAAAATTATTACAGATCCCATGGAAATTCAAAAGATCATGATTACCTACTTTGAAAATTTCTACTCACACAGAGTGGAAAACACAGAGGAAATGGACAGATTTCTAGAAACATATGAACTACCAAAGCTCAACCAAGAAGATATAGCAATTTTGAACAACCCAATATCAGCCATTGAAATTGAAAATGTAATGAAAAACTTACCAACAAAGAAAAGCCTGGTCCTGATTGATTTACAGCTGAATTCTATAAGAAATTTAGAGAAGATTTGATGCCAATATTCTTTAAACTCCTCAATGAAATTGAAAAGAAAGTAATCCTGCCTAAATCATTCCTGGAGGCAAGTATTACTCTGCTAGCAAAACGAGAGAAAGACCCAACCAAAAAGGAGAAATATAGGCCAATCTCAATAATGAACATTGATGCAAAGATTTGCAATAAAATACTGGCAAATAGCATGCAGCAAATCATCAAGAAGATTATCCCTCATGACCACGTGAAATTCATTCCAGGGAGCAGGAATGGTTTAACATATGCAAATCAATAAATGTGGTGTATTACACCACATTAACAGAGCCAAAAACAAAAACCACACGGTCCTCTCAGAAAAAGCTTTTGATAAAGTCCAACACCTTTTCATGATAAAAACACTTCAGAAACTCAGAATACATGGTGTCTGTCTCAATCTTATAAAGGCCATCTATGAAAAACCAACAGCCAATATTATACCAAATGGACAAAAACTGAAATGTTTCACTCTAAAATCAGGAACAAGACACAGATGTCCACTATCAGCTCTCCTACTCAATATAGTGCTGGAAACACTAGCCAGGGCAATCAGACAAGAGAGAGAAATAAAACAAACATAGATAGGAAAGGAAGAAGTTATTTGCAGATGACCTGATACTCTATATAGAAGACCCAAAAAACTCCATTAAAAGACTATTAGAGGTAATAAGACAATTCAGCAGTGTACCTGGATACAAAGACAATGCTGAAAAATCAATAGCATTCCTGTAAACAAACAAGAAACTCACTGAGAGAGAAATGATGGAAAATCACCCTTCACAATAGCATCGAAAAAATTGAAATATTTAGGAATCAACCTAACTAAAAATGTAAAAACCTATGTGTGGAAAATTATTCTATGCTAAAAAAGGAGATTGAAGAGGATATTAGAAAATGGAAGGATATTCCTTGCTCTTGGCTAGGAAGAACCAACATTGTGAAAATGGCCATACTCCTCAAATTGTTATACAGATTTAATGCAATCCCAATTTAAATACAATTAGTACACCTCACAGATCTAGAGAAAACACTCCTAAAATTTATTTAGAAAAAGAAGATACCTAGAATAATAAAGGCAATTCTGGGCAACAAAGGCAAGATAGGAGGCATCTCAATTCCTGAATTGAAACTATACTACAACGCCATAGTGATAAAATCAGCATGGTACTGGCAAAGAAATAGACCTGAGCATCAATGGAACAGATTAGAAGATGCAAGCACAACTACAAAAACACTCAGCCACCTGATGTTTGACAAAGGGGCTAAACATGTTCACTGGAAGGATAGCCTCTTTAATCAATGGTGTTGTAAAAATTCCCTGTCCACATGCCGAAGACTGAAACTAGATCCATGCCTATCACTATGCACAAAATTAAAGTATAAATAGGTCAAAGACATCAATATTAAAACAGAAATACTAAATCTACTGGAAGGCAAGGTAGGTAGAAGTCTTGGAGATATAGGGGTAGGCAGAGAATTCATGAACAAAATGAAAACTGCACAGGAAACACTTCAAAGAATCAACAACTGGGATCTCATATGATTGAAATTTTTCTGCACTTTGAAAGAAATCACCAAGAGTGAAAAAAGTCACAGAATGGGAAAGAATTTTAGCCATCAACCCCTCAGACAAAGGACTTATATCAAGAACATAGAAAAAATTGAAAAAAAAATCAAGCTCCCCAAATTCAAAGACCCTCTCCAAAAATGGACATCTGAGATGAACACACAATTCTCAGAGGAAGATACACAAATGGCAAAGAAATATATGAACAAATGTTCACCATCATTAGTCATTTGAGAAATGCAAATTAAAACAGCATTGAGATTTCACTTCACTCTGGAAAGAATAGCTGCAATCAAGAAATTAACTGATAACAAATGTTGGCAAGACTGTGGGAAAAAGGAACATTGCTCCCACTGTTTGTGGGAGTGTAGACTGGTGTAACCATTATGGAAATCCATATAGAGAATTCTCAGAAAACTAGGATTGGAAGTTTCATTCAATCTGGCTATTCCCCTCCTTGGTATTGTCCCAGAAAAACTGAACAAGTCATATCACAGTGATATATGTGCACCCATGTTCATAGCAGCACAATTTGTGATAGGTAAATCTTGGAAACAACTAAGATGCACATCAACCGCAGAGTGGATGAAAAAGATCTGGTATTTCTGTACAATGTAATATTACTCAGCTATAAAAAAGGATGATCTTGAGGCCTCTTATGCAAATGGAGACAATTTGAGGCTATCCTCATTAGTGAAATAAATAAGAATCATATTTATAAATATCACATTGTGTCTCTAGGATAAAAAGTAATAAGAAATGTAGGAGTAAAAAAACCAAAAATGTGTAATTGCTATTGTAAAAAAGAGAGGAAAAGAAAATGCTCTAAAGATATAACTGCATGTATATTTAAGTGTGTAGGATTGATAACCATATTACTAAGTTTTTGTTGGATCATTGAACAGATCTGTGTACCATCTCTCTGTCTCAATGTCTACTTTGCTTTAATTTTGTAACTTGAACAACTATTTCTAAGAGGACAATATGTAAGTAATCAACTAGTGATTTCTTACTGTTTATCTTTTTTTTGAAATTCTGTATTATTTCTACCCTTTTCCTTTTTTTCTCTTTAAATAAAAAATTTTTGAAAGTACATGGACTTTAAAAATTTAACATAGAGTAATAAAATATGAAAAATAGATCAATCAATAAATCATTTATTAAAGATTTCAAAATGGGGTTGGTAGATTTGATTTCAATAGGCACTAACAATTAATCTTTCCATTTTTAAGTGATATGTACACATTTTAGATTATGAAACACTGATGAAATCAATACACAAATTATTTGTGCTCTGTTCCAGTTCACTATATCTTATCAAATTGTTACTCATTCTTCTTGATAAGAGAAGAGAGTAAAATATGGGAGAGATAAAGCAGAGAGAGAGAGAATGAGAGAGAGAGAAGAGTAGAGGAGAGAAAAGGAGAGGAGAGGAGAGAGAGCCAGAGAGAGGTGGAGAAAGAGGAAGTGGAGCAGGTTGGGGAGGGAAAGTGGCACAGGAAAGATGAGGAAGAGGAGAAGATGAAGGAAAAGGAGAGAAGGAATAGAGTGATGGAGAGAGGGAGGGACAGTGGGAGGGGAAGGAAGATAAATTAGAGTCCATTCTAATAAGATGGTATTGCATTTCCTTGAAGATCTCATTTTAATCCACGTCTGGATTACTATAAGGCAGCATAAGAAATCAAAGTGTACAGTGCATGTATGTCACTAGCTTCTTTGAGAAATAGAAAAAAAAGGCGAGCAAATAATCCTCTGACAAAAAGATTGTTGTATTGCTTGTTACTAGAGATTATCTTCAATTCACTTTTGAAACAGAGCTGTACAAGCATACTTGTGCAATAACAAGAATCCTTCATGACTTTCTAACTATTGAAGAAACAGAAAAACATCTGAATTTGTAGACAAAGTTGTTCCAAATCAAAATGGTTGGTACTAGATATTTTTCTGCTGCTTGTACATTTAGAGTAACTTGGTAAGCAGATATAATATTTTTCCATGTGTACATTTGTTTGAAGCATTCAATGACAGCAGAAGCTTTTGTTTTGTTTAGCATTACATGTACTCTATGAAACAGCTCAGGAGAGACTTACAGACTGATTGGAATACAAAGAGTATATAATATTGTAAAGAAACAAAAATAATAAAAATAATTTTGGAACTAAAGATGAATGACAGTAGAAATGCCTTGAACATGTGCCTACTGTTGAAGTCACAATAAGAGGCAAGTAAGACAGGAGTTAGTACAAGAAAACAACAGCTTACTGGAGGATACAGCTGGGGTCCACATGTGTGCCTGAAAACACACAGTAAATACAGAAGAATTTTACAACCAAAGACATACTTCAAGTGTAAAAACTATTAATATATGGAAAACAATATATCTACTTTTGAAAAAACTAGTTCCCTGAAAGATAAAGATATAGATAATAATAATATTAAGTGAAGATAAAAAACAAAATATCAAAATATATTAAGAAATGAAACAGGAACCATAATGTGAATAGGAGTACCTGAAGAATATAAATGGACAGATAACGAAGTAATAACAAAGCTAACAATAGTGTAAAATTTCTGACATGAAGTTCTAAATCTAATCATTGAAGGGCTCATGAAAATCTGAAGAAGTTAATTTAAAGGAAAACTTTGACAAATAGTGGTAAAATACTAAATTTTAAAAATGATTGTAAGAGATAAGACAGGATGGCCAATCAGTGAGCAACAAAATACAAAGCCTCCCGGGGGAAACAACTCATTTGCCAGAATAAAACACCCTGGAGAGACCCAGACAGAGGCAGATGGATCCTCTTGACACAGGAAGAAATTAAAACGTAGAAAAGTTTGTCAAATACTTTGGGACTACAACTGAAACACCTAAAAATTATGGAACATACCATTTTTGCGGTGACCCACCAAGTTTGCACCAGCTTGAATGCACGCCGGCAGGCAGAGCTGCCCAAACTCATTCCCACTACCACTCACAGGAAGGACAGCAGTGTTGAAGTCGGGGGTTGGTGAGCGCAACTGAGAGCAGAGATGGTGAAGGGACCTTGATTAATCCATGGTCAGTGCTGGGAATGAGACCCCCTCCATGGGAAGGGCATGACCAAATGGGTGACATGTTGGAATCTAGCAGGAGCAGTCTGAACTGGGAGTGACAGTGACTTCAGTTGGTTGCTCCCTCCCTAGAGCAGATTCATGGGATTTGCTTGGACTGGACTGTGCCCCTGGCCAGGATCCAATGAGCCATCCCAAATCTATTCCCTGTGCCTAGCATGCACTAATGGAGGGAAGTCACCTGAAATTTGGCCTGGTGGGGAGGGGCTGGCATATGCAGCCACTGCTTACACCTCAGTGATAAGAGCAGGCAGGAGAGTTTGTAAGTCCCTCGCCAACTTGCTTCAGAGGAAACATGGCCAACACAGAAAGGGGCTGGGATCTGCCCTGTAACCTGTGTGGAGGAAGCCAGGGCCATGACAGGAGAGAGAGGCAGGAGGAGGACCCCAGCCAAGAATCCTGAGAACACTGATCCAGGAGAAGGAAAAACAAGGGAGACTGAGAGCAGCAAACGCACAGCATCAGACATGGTTTCAATGGACATTAAGATACATCTTCAGGACCTTGTAGATGAGCTCAAAACTGAAATATTAAATCAGGTAAAGCAGGATAAGAGTAGAGTAATAAGAGAAATGCACTCAGGAAGTATCTCTCCGGAAGATACAGATGGAAGAAGGGAGGAATACAAAAAAAGGAGAGAAACATTCGATAAAGAATATAAAGAAAATATAGAATACATGAAGCACACTCAAAGAGACTACCAGGAAATTAAAAACTCCATTGAAAGTTGGCAAAAGTCCTTAAAAGAAACTAAGGACAGTCTATCAAAACTTGAAGACAAGTTTGCAATGTGTGATCATGAAAGGCAAGATCTCTTAAAAATAACAAGGAAACAGGCAGTAACAATACAAAGGTTAGAAGATGAAAAGAGAATCTGCAATTTAAGAATAAGAAAAGTAAACGAAGAAGCAGGAATACATACAGGTGAATTACAAAGGCTATTCACAGAAATAATTAAGGAAAACTTCCCAAGCATTGGAAAAGAAAATGAACCAAAACAGATCTACACCCACAGATATAATAATCAAGATACCAGAAATTCCATATAAAAACAGAATATTAAAAGCCGTCAGAGAAAAGAAATAGATTGCCTATAAAGGAAAGCCCATCAGAATCACGGCTGACTTCTTAACACAGACATCTGATCAAGAAGAGCTTGGAGTGAAGTATTGCAAGCCCTGAAAGAAAGTAACCTCCAGCCCAGATTGATGTACCCTGCAAAACTGTCACTAGATATTAATGGAGAAATAAGATGCTTCCATGACAATAAGGAACTGGTCAAGTTTGTGACCACCAATCCAACCCTACAGAGAATACTTTAGGACATCCTCGAGAGAGAAAAAAAATACCAGGATTTTAGGAACAGTGGCAGAAAGGCCTCAATGAGTGGGGTAGCCAGTAGAATGAAAGAGAAAACTAGACAAACAAAGGCAAAAAAGTAGCATAGCAGAAATGAGACAGAAAAGGATAACTAGAAACTAACATAGATGGCCTTGATACACTATATTGTTAATAGTGCACCAGGATTTAAAACCCTCATTACTCACACCACTCTGCTTAGATATATTATATTCTGTTCTAGTCATTCTACCTGTACTAGATTTGAGGGTATAGACAGTAATTCCAAAAATAACAGGATATAGTATGGTAATCATCATTAATTTCCTATTAACTTAATCTAAAGCCCTGTAAAACCTATACTGTTTTACCTTGACTGATCGTAATCAAATCTGGTTTGTTGGATCACTGTTTTGTATTGATAGATTTTATTGAAAGCTGTTATGATTGACAGTATCCAGTCTGAGAGTATAGGCAACTGCACTTAAGATTACAAGATCCACTAGAATATCCACTATGGTTTGATTATTACCTGCCTTTGAAGTTTTATACTGTCTACATTGTTTTATTTTACTAATATTTTTATTTACTGGTATACTCAATTATACTGCTATATTCAATTATGCCTGTTGATATAGACATTCTATTGAAGATAATAAGAAACAACACAGTAATTTTTGTAGATCACCTTGTACTGTGGTTTTATATGACTTTTTGGTTTCAATTTTTTATAGGAATTTGTTTTGTTTTGTCTTGCTAAATTTTGTATTTCCCTCTAATACAGAAAGGATACAAATACATGTAGAGATTCATGCATGCATAGCTGTTTACACTCTCACTGTTTGACTATCTACTTTGTATGCTTTAATTTTGTAACTTGAACAACTATTTCCAAGAGGACAATATGTAATTTATTAACTAGTGATATCTGATTGTTTATCTTTTTTTTGGAATTTTGTATTTTCTCTACCCTTTACATGCTTTTGTTTCTCTTTAAGTAAATAAAAAAATTTAAAAAAGAGATTGTGAAAGAAACATGTTATCCTAAGACATATAAGACCAGATGACATGAAATTTCACCTGACGTAAAAATTAGGCATTAGCCCTGTTAATAAAGTATATAATTTTTTTATACCAAGGATCAAGCTCACAACCTTGTGCTTGCCAGGCAAACACTTTGCTCTTGCACTGTATCCCCAGCCCCTACAATATAAAAATTAAAATCACAGTGTGAAACATGTCTTGAATTTACTTTTCCCAGATGACTAATTCCTATCTGTCATTTTATTCTCACTCTCAAACATAAGGACAATGAATGGATGGATATATTATAGAAATTTACTCTCATTTCTTAAGAGAGAAAAAGTATTAGTATTAAAAATGTGAAACCATTTTTTACCCAGTTGTAATTATAGTACTTCTTAAGTAAAAATGGAGAAAGAAAATTGTTGATTCACAGAGGGATGATACACAGAACATATAAATTTAGGAAATAAAACTCAAAACATCTCTAATCCTAAATGATGTGTATAAAATAATAATTATATATAATTGCAAATAAAATGTTTATATTTAACATAACTTTATCATCCAACTCTCAAATATATCTATCTGTTTCTATCTGTTTAGATCCTTTAAGATCTTCTCAGAACTTCCTCTATTTCAGTTTTGAAATTTTATTCAGTAGAGAAATGGATTTTTTAATACTGACTATGCTTATATTGATTATATATCATATTGTTAAGCCAAATGATTCTAGGAAGCTTTATTTTGGTTCATTATGTTATATGAAAGTAAAGTGTTAGTTTTTTTCCTAATAAAACTGCCTTTTATTTTTTATTAGCCCTAATAAATCATTTTAAATTAAAGTGGTACTAACTTGCTTTAAATACTTACCCAGTTTCTAATATGAAAAAGTAAGTTAAGTCCTTCACCAGTCAGGAGCTATAGATTTCTCATAGGTGCTCTCTATCTAGTTGAGGATAATCTTTTTATTTTAATTGATGGTACTTAAGGGTTTATCTTATCCATAGTGTTCTGTTCTGCAGACTGTATTCTTTTAAATATATCCTTATTAATGGTAGTTAATAGTTTGATAATAAATTTTACACGTTTTACTTTTTGAAATATTTAAGTTCTGTTAGTTTAAATATGACTATCATTGGAGAACATTCAGCTTCTTTCTGTAATTCATTGGTTTGTCGAATTTGGAAAACTATAAAAATTAGCAGCTGAAACATTTATTACATTCTTCTAGCATTAAGCTACACATATTCACACTGAAAGATAAAGTCTCATTTGTGAATAAAGATCAGTTTATTCTTTTTCAATTTCATTCTCTGAATCTTTCACTTTTTACAGGATCTGTCATATCTCCAAGTTTATTGATCTTTATTTCTTTAGAGTCTAGTATATTCTTAATTTTCATCTGTTAACGTTTATAGCTATAGGTCCCCCTAAAGCCTCAGGTACTCATAGATAACATTTTTTGGAGGTGATTGGATTATGGGATATAGTAATCATCAATAGATGAGTTCCTGGCTAAATGTAGTGTTGGGCAGTGAAGATGTGTCATAGGAGGTGGGTTACTGGCGACATAGTTTAGTAGGGTCAATGTCCCTCCAGTTGTCTTTGATAGCTCTTAGAATTTCCTGCAGCCATACCATGTACTGATTCTCCTCTTCCATTCCTCTCCAATATGTTGCTTTGCCTTGGAGTCAGCCATCAATGAGCTAAAACTTCTATGAAATGTGAGCCAAGGTATAGCTCCTCTCTTTTAATTTGTGGGTGTTGAATATTGTGTCTAAGCAACTTGAAAGACATACATCATCTAGCATATATTTCCTTTCAGACAGTATTGCATTTGTAGCAGTTCCACTTTCTCTTTTTGATATTCATTTTCTACAATATTATCTTGTTTTCCTTGAAATTCTTTGCCATAATTTCAAATGTTGCTTTGAATATTTTCATTAGTTCCAAGACATTTCTCAGTTTCTTTGCTGCTGTATTAGTCGTTTCTGGAAGGTGTGGTGCTTTATGTTGGCAAGCGTTTATATTACTCCCTCAACATTTTGTCCTTCTGAGGACTATTCCTAAGCTTTACCATTTCAATTTTAGAGTAACTTTCACTACTTATCTTTCACTTAGGTTCTCTAAGTGCTCCACTGAATGTTTACATGAATATCAACTCCTATTAATGAATGTTTAAATACAATGCATCTCTTCTTCCTCCATATTTGAATTTTAAGAACTAGTGACTTTACCAGCCTCTCCCTTTTTCTTTGGCTTGGTTTGTGAATTTTCCCTCTTTTCATGAACAGCCCAGGATCATCCAACACTCAAGGGAAGATGTTAGCCGCAGCTTGGTGTTCTCTCTGTGTGTCGCCCTCCTTTCTGTCACTCTGCTGCTCCTCATCTTCCATGCATCTCACCTTCATTCCCCGACCTCCGTCTCTGTGCTTCATGGAGGCCTTTATGCTCTGTGGTTCCTCTGACCCTGCTCCAAAGTGCTCCCTAGAATGAAGTCAAATATATCTCTGTTGCTTACCTTTCTTGTTCCCCTATTATGGAGGATCTTATTTCTCTCCAGAGTGTTAAATATCTGAAATAATTTGTTTCATACCTTCCGTTGAAGTTACAGGTTTTTATTGCTGGACACTAAATTTAAGTTGTCTTACTCTATCAAGGTTATTTTTTTTATATAAATTTAACTGAAAACAATGCTCCCTCTGCAAAATTGCTAAATGTTTCCATTTGTGTACTGTTAGTGAATAGTATTTGCATAGATTTCTGTTGTTGATTTTAAATAAGCATTTGTAGATGTGTTGCAAGCCTTAGCTATTTAAGTCTTTTTTTTCCAATTTTATTTTTCTTTCAATATTACTCAATATGTTTGGGTTGTAGTTTTATTCATATATATAAAATATGCATTCACTATAATGTATCAGGTTTTAAGGTTTACTAATTGAATTATACTTGAAACCACACTTTAAATTTTAAAGCATAAGGGTCAGGGATTTAGCTCAGTGGCACAAGCACCTGCCTAACAAGTATGAGATCACGAGTTCAATCCCCAGTACCAAAAAAAATGTATATAAAGCATATAAATGCAACTAAAATCTTAGTTCTGATTGTCAAGTTCATATTTACATATGTAAAACATAGATAGGTTTATTCTCTATCAACAATTCCTATTCATCTTCCACCCTTTCCAGTTTGGTTTGTTTTGTTTTCAATATGGAAGACTGAATTATGAACCTGGAACAGATGGCCTCTTCCATGGTAGACAACTATTTTACCAATAAGCTTCATCCTCAACACTTTATTTTGAGACAGAGTCTTCATAACTTACCCCAAATTATCTTGAACTGTTCATCTGCCAAGGCGGCTGGGGTTACAAGATTGTGCTACCATGACCAGATCCTTCATCTCCCTAGTAGTGATCAGGTACTGTAGCCCTAAATTGCTGAATTATATATGACACCCTACCAATGAAACGTAAGTGAAAGTATATCCTACTTGTAGGCTGTGGTGTTGAAGCATTTGTCTCAGTCTTATATATGTAATTCCATTTTTATGGTATGTTTATTATAGCAATTAACAGGTTTAATATTGAATTAATCCAAAATGAGCTTATTATGTACTTCAAAATACTTGTTTAAACATAACTTACTGAATGATTCATTTATTCTTTTCTTATAATGAACCATGTTATCTAAATATGTTTCTAAACATATTGTTTTTAAACAATATGTTCTTTTCTTATAATTGTTTTCTAAACAACATGGTTTTGTCATATTAGAAGCATTGAGTGACTCATCTATCCACTATTTTGAAATATCACTTTTTCAAAAAACAAATTTCCTTTCAAGTGTAACCTATTTGATTAGTTTTTTATGCATTTATCCATCAGTTTTTCTAACACATGCACAATGGTTAGCATTATAATTACAGTGACCTTTAAAATCTGTACAGAAAACTTTGCTTTAAAATTTAAAATTTACTTGATTGTTCATAATCCTTTATTCTTCCAGTTGTCTTAAGAAAATTTAAGTAATCAAAAAGTAGGATGTCATTTGATATTGTGTTTAATTTTTAAATTAAATGAGTGGAATTTTTGTCTGTGAAATATGTTCTTTTTATCTGTGAAATATGTTTCAGGAATATATTTTGTTCACAATTATTTAGGTCATTTTTTTTATTTCTTCAGTGACATAATCACTTTATAAAACTCTAAGATAGAAAATAGGAGAACACACTATTGGCGTTCAGAAATAAAAGAGAATTACTAGTTACAAACTGAATCTTTTTGAGACTTTGTTGGGATTCCTATAACTGAACAAAGGACACAGAGGTCTCCTTCACATATCTGTTGGAGAAATGATATGATTACAAGTACATAGTCCTGTGCATTGTAGAAGATGAATTACTTCCTGGATCGATATAATATGCCTCAGTGTGTGTCCAGTGGGCAGAGAACAAAAATGCAATGTATTCCAACTTTGCAGGTAGTATTATTAAGTGACCTCTACCATGACAATCAACAGGGTCAGTATAAAGCATGAAAATTCCTGATTTTAGTTATAATAAACCATAGTATGCAATGTAAAAGCATTTTCTTTTACCTTCCTTTCTTGCCCAACATTAAAAGTAAACTTTCCTTTATATTCATTTTAACCTCTGATTTTATGTGCACATTTTCTAAAATCATAAAGTATAAATGAAAGTTATATATACTTGTTATTTCTTTCCAGTTTTAATCTCTTAGTAGTTCTAGGCTTATATTCTAAATTTCCTTAACTATACATAGCCTTATACCTTGCAATTATTTCCATCACTGTATCCAAAAATAATTTGATTATTTCATTGTTGTTTTTTTTGTTTTCAGCTTCTTTTGATAACAAAAGCACTAGCATTTCATGTTAACATAAGTTCAAATACTAATTGCATAAATCTTTGCTTTTTCTCATTCTCAGATTTTGTGGCTAATCCTTCAAATTAAGTCCAGATTTATTTTCTTTTTTTTATTTCGTATTTTAAACAAAACAACAAAAAATGAAAATGATGCTACAGAATGTTAAAGCATAATAATAGGAAATTAACACTAGTTAATATAGTGTGCATATTATTATCTTCAAAGTATTTGTTCAGATTACAAGATTTAGGCATAAAAATGATCAAGCAATCAAACAATGAAAGCACAAACTGTTCTTTTTTGATAAACTAATAAATTAGTAATACATTTATCTATATGGTGTGTATATATATATATATATCTTTTCCCTTTTCCCAAAATTATCTTCCATCAATTTCATTTTCTCAGTTCCTATTTTTCTTCCCTTTTAAATGATTCTCTGCAATAATTTCTAAATGGTTTGCAAGACACTAGATTTTCCATGCAAACATTTATATTTTTCTCTGAAGCCTAATTATAACAATTTTTAACTTTTCCAAAGAACTAATGTTATTTCCATCTTCAATTTCCTTTACTGAACTCCACAACTATTTTCATATGAATTTACGCTTTAACCCTATCATGGCCTAAAGTTTTAATACCATTGGTAATGTTCATGTTTTTCCACAGATCTAAACTATTTGAGATAAGGAACATTGCCTATTTATTTTTCTTATGATGTAGGCTTTATATATCTAATTATCAGATGCCCAGTTATTCAGAATATGTTCACTCTTTAGTTATGAAAAATAAAGCATAATTTTACTACTGGTAAACAGAAAATTTTTACTGTTAAGGATATTTTTATCATCTTTCTCTGGATAATTTAGGAATCTTTTTTCAGTTTGATTTCTGTTGAGATGTTTCTAGGCCAAAAAAATCTGGCTAAGTTAAAAAAAATATGCCTCAGAAGTATAATTCTTGACTTATATAAAACAGACCTTGAGGTTGATCCTTAGCAAAATGAGAGAGAGACAGTGAGTGACAGAGAAAGAGACAGAGAGAGAGAGAGAGAGAGAGAGAGAGAGAGAGAGAGAGAGAGAGAGAGAAGGGAATCTAGGAATGGACTAAAAATACTCTGAGAACACTGAATGATGTGAGATAGAATGATACACAATTAAAATTTTTTTCATTATTTATTTCTAGAATTTTTCAACTAATATCTCTGTCAGAATTGAACTGGGGACAACCCTGATAAAGGATTACCATAGTAGATGGATATATATAGATAGCAAATATTCCTCCCATCTCTATATTTATGTACTACATCTTAGACTATAATCAGAGACTATTCCTCTTCCTCTTGCATCTGGACTGGTAGTATTAGTCCATGTACCAAAAATACAGTAGCCATAAAATTGAATGATTTAAAGTCTAGGTGTTGATGCCTCCCTTTCACATGTGTGAAAGCTAGATCTCTGACTAATGCATAGAGAAGTTACATGGGAAAAAAGCCACAGTAGGTAAAGTGACACAGAGTAAAAGCTAATCATATTCCAAAAAAGTATCCCATCAATGCTGCTGGTCTATCAGATATGTTAGTACGACCATTTGGATCCTCTATTTTAGTTTGCTATTCTTTTTGTAGTGCATATACTCATAAAGCCGTGTCAGAAAGAGTTGGGCAAAGTAAATCAAGCTCTTGAGTATCTTCATGATATTTTTCTATACAGACAATTAATGTTTGATTCTGTAGGATATGGAAATCAAAATTATATAATGTATATTTATATTCTTAACTTATTGACAGTGTTGCTACACTGACATACAGATATAATTGCTTTTTATATGAAGTCAAATGTCAGTTTGATTTTGAGTTTGCTTTTGAGACTCTTTTATTCCTTCCCATGTGATACTTGTAACATTTTTGTTGTTCCAGTATTCTAAATTTAAAAAATGATGTTCCTTGGTGAGGATAACTTTTCATCCATTCCTCTAGGTATTGTGTCCAGTTTAATTTGGGGTTACAAGTTTATCAGTTTGATGAAATATTTTGGTTGAAAGATTTGATCACTCGGTTTTCATTTTTCTATTTTTCTCTCTTCCACAAGAAAAAAATGTAGATATTAGGATTTCCAAAAAGGATTGCGTCAGAACTAAACTACCCTTTGTTTATTACTTTTACCTTTATATTCTTGAGCGTACCCTCTACTTTAATGACTTTTCACCTATTGCTCAAATTTTTACATGAGTATTATTTCAGTCAACAATACTGATATAAATGTATGCAGCATAGTGTGATGCTTTGATGTATGTATCCAGTGTGGAATATACAATTTTAAACTCAGGAATAGAGACTAGAAGGATGTTAACAGGAACTGAGGTTTGGAGTGTTTGCGACAAAGGAAAGTGGTGAGTTAAATGGTACAAAGTCTGAGATAGGAAGAAATATTTTGAAATCTGGTACAAGACAATCATAATATATTATGTGTTTCAAAATAAATAAATTTCAAAAGTCTAACTATGAAAATAGTACATAACAATGATATTAAACATGGTAATTAGCTTGATTTGACCATTAAATGTTTTAAATGTGTCTTTATAGCTATAACTGTGTACATCTATATTGTCAAGTATCTTTTTATTGCATATTCCTTATTAAACATGCTTCTGTGTGAAGTAGCCTCTCTAAAACTGTAACAGATTTTTGGTCACATTGTCCTAACTTGCTCCAGTTCCTCACTGTATTGTTTTTCTGTTTGTATTGTTTTTTTGTTTGTGTTTGTTTTGATTTGTTTCGGTGTGTTTCTTGGTATATTCAATCCCCACCTCCTGCCCTTTTACCTCATCCATTTTTTTGGTAAGTTGTCATTTAATTATGGTCATAATTAGCTACTTTAAAATATCTTATGAGTATTAGATCTCTTATCAAATTAAGATGATCTCTATCATCTTAAGGTGAGTCCTAAATCTCAAATCACTGCAAGGTGTGAGAAATTAAACGCCAAATGAATATCTTTAGTTCTGTTTAGAAATCCCAAGTCCTGGGCTTCAATTTAACAATGCTCTTGAAGCAACATAGTCTAAGATCAATGCAATTTTCTTTAAAAAGCTTAACATTTACCACGGAGGAAATTCTTCAGCAGTTGACTTGGGAGGAGTAGAAGTCTCGCTGTTGATGTCAACTTTATCCCACTAATTAAAGTGGTGTTTGCATGTATGTTTGATAATCGTTCAAGAAGGAGCATTTCCATGTAAAACAGACTTCCTTTTTCAGTACTGTTTCCTTGCTGTGCCAATATTGGAGTCCGCCTTGCAGAGCATCTATTTTGTCTTCTGCCATGAGGGAGGAAAGGTAGGTGTTTTGATAAAGGAAATAATTTGTAAAGGCTAAAGCACTGAAACAAAGTTTCACATATCGTTCTGCTCTAAGACATACATTCAATCTCCACTTTCCGCGGTAGTTAATGGCTCCAGCAGGGCTGAGCTGGAGAATTCTGCAAGAATTCATCTGCTTCTGCCTGCACAGAAGGGCGCTCAGCGAAGCTGTCTTTCTATCTTTTTCACTCTTTCCATTTCTATTTTACGTATGTATATATTCAGTACATAACCTTCTATCTTTAGTGAGAGGGGGATTTTTTTCTATCTGTTCTTTAAAGTTTTTGTTTGTTTCCCTGAAATATGTCAACAGTTTACAAATGTGTCAAGAAGATAAAATAAAATGAGTTACAAGGATACATTTTGAAGGGTCTAATTTGCATTTGATATGTGTATATAACCTACAATAGGGTCACTAATATCTGTCAGAATATGCAATTATTTTCATGAAGATATTCAACATAAAATGCTTGGTAAGAAAAAACACTAACAAGAAAATTATTATATCTCTGTGTTGTGACGTAATTTGCCTTTAATATTTTATGATAATTAAGATTTATTATATTAAGAATATGCATCAATCCAATGCTGGCATCTTTGATACTTATTTCTGTCTGTTTCTGAGTCCATGGAGTTGTCCCTGTCCTGCCCACAGAGGAGACCCTATGGATGATGATTTGATGTAGCAGAAGGCAAATTTAAAGTCACAAGACAGGAGTCCTGCAAATGTAAATGTTTCCTTTGAGATGACTTTAAAAGTCATCTCAGTTTTGCTAGTACTTATTAAAAACTAGAACTATTTTGTCCATGCATGTATTCATTATTTCACTGTATTTTGTTGAGTAAAAAAAAGTCATACCTTAGACAATTAATTTTATGTGCTATTTGAATGATTTTTATAAATTAAATTTGTTTAACACTCTAAGACAAGGGATTTTTGAGTAATTAAAATAGGCAAAAAATAATGCAATTTTTTTTTACAAATTAGCAATCATAATACAATATAGTGGTGAAAACAAGATGTGAATTATTATTTGTTAGAGCTAAATAATGGTAAGATAATTAAACACTTTTATGTACCTAATATATCCAATGTACTTGATCAATAACAAGTTTCACTCTGAAGGTGATTTTCAGCAGGGCTTTTAAAATTTTATAATTCTCCCTCCCTCCCATGAGGGACTGCAAAGTACTTTCATAAATATTATTCATATAAAGGGCATTATTTACTTCACAACTAGAGAATATAAAGTTGTTATTAATCTAAAGTACATAATTTACTTTCAATTGAGTTAATCTTTGCTTTTTACAGTTAATTAATTTAATATTTTCTAAAAGCATACCACTCCAGTGATGAAGAATTCATAGCTAATTGTTATAATTATTTAAATACTTCTAAAATGTCCAGCATGTGTGAACAATTAAAAGCAATATGTTTAACTCATCAATGGATCAAAGAATATTTAAGATTTTCCCTGAATAGTGTTACCAAATAGCTGTAGAATTCACAGACTTATTTCAGGTAAAAATCTTTACATAATTATATTAGCCTGAACACTAGTTACATGTTTATAAATGTTAGATCAAAGAATAAAGTTAGTACAATTATAAAATTTTAGTGAGAGGATGTTAAGCATCATAGAGGAAAAGTAAAATTTTGTTTTTTGAAAGACCGTATTCTGAAAAAATAAAAAACATAAATGAGACTGAGAGTGTAGCTCAGTGTTGCAGAACTTCCTTAGCATGCAGAAGGACCTGGGTTCACTCTATAGCACCAAAATTAATTAATTAAGTTTTATTTATTTATTTATTTATTTATTTATTTTTTGGTTCTGGGGATCAAACTCACAACCGTGCACTTACAAGGCAGATGCTTATGCAGCTGAGCTAAATCCCCAGTCCCATTAATTAAGGTTTAAAAAACATCAAAGCCATTATTTTAAACAAAAGCAGTATAACAAAATGAGTTTTATAAAGTTCTGTTTTAAGATTGACTTATCTAAATTAGACGTTAATTTCCCTCTTTATTTTATATATACTTATGCAATCTTGTGCCACAGAAGGCAATGAATTAAAATGAAGCCTAGGTTATTTTGCCTCTTCTATTTGCTGTATATTTAGCTTAATCATCAGAAAAATTCCATCAAATACTAATCAATTTAACCAATGTGGAAATCAAATCACAGGATATTATCTACTTCATGTTTTTCAGACAGTATTTTATATTACATAGATGTGTTTGCAGTGCCCAGCTTCTGTACATTTCTCCAAGTTGCAAAGAAAATGTCAGAATGTAAAAAATGATAAATGCTATACAAACTAAATGAACTGAGTTCCCAGTATCAAATAAGATTTTTAAACAAAGAGATAAATACTTCTTTTTCTTCTTTAATATTAACACAGTTAAAATGGAACAAAATATATCTAGCAGGTGGATGTAATTTAAGTGACCAGAAAATTGTAATTAAGCTAAAAATTAAATAACATAAACTGATACTTTGCAGAGACATAACTCAGTGTGATAGCATCTGCATGGTAAGCACAAGGTCCTGAATTTGATTCCCAGTACCAAAAAAACATTATATTTTGTGTATTTCTGCTTTCTATCTAGCTTGTTCAAATATCTGGAAAGGACATTTAAATAGAAAGAATATGATAAATCTTAATGCAGAAACATTCTGTGATGGTGTGAGAAGAAAATACAGGTCTCTTTCACTGAACTACACTAAGACAAGAAACTCCTTCTGCAACAGCATGCTATATTATTTCAAATTTGCCTATTGTACAAATTCCTGGTGTGTACTTGTAGATAGGTCTAATTTTTATTTCTACAGAAAATTCTTATTTTCTAAATGATTTAATAAAGTAGTTTAAATAAGGTTGGATCAATGTGTAAAATAAATGATACCTACTTAACTTTTGAATAAATATTTATGTTATATGAATACACTTATAAATCAAATGTAACCATACTCCCAAAGCATTAAAAAATTTCAAAAATCACACATTTTTAATAAATGCGATAGTGAAAGAGACTTTTTTTTTGCCCTTTTGAGGTAGTGTCTCTCTATGTGGCTCAGGCTGGCCTTGAGCTCACTTTGTAGCCTAGGCTATTCTTGAACTCACAATGATCCTCCTGCCTCAGCCTCCCAAGTACTGGGATTACAGGCACGAGCCACCATGCCCAGCTGAAAGAGACTTCTTAAATTGAGCAACCTTAACTAGTTCTGCTTTATATCGCTTTGTCCCCACTAATAACTTAGCATAATTTCAGTTTTAGAATTAAATAAAATTGGAAGATTGTTATTTCTTAATTATTGCAGCACAAAATAATTTAAACTGTTAAATATAAATAGAATAATTAATAATAGATATAGATATTAGCACCAAAATTAACTTCTCTTACTTTGGAAATATTCTTCCAAAAGGACACCTAAACACTGTCATCCATAGCCACTCAACACATGCTTTACACTTATCACAAACTCAGTGCTGACCAAACTGAGCAGATTAGACAGATGGAAATGATATCATTTCTATTGTTTTGGCTTGACTATGATAATATTTTCACAACTAGTGCTCTCACTATCAATGTTGTTCTGATTTCCAGTTTAATGTCATTCTTGTGTCCTTTTTAATCAATAAATGATTTTATCATTGCATTAGTTGAAGTTATTTTGTTTGTACTTGTGATGAATTACAACCACATTACTTTATTGAATAATGTTCAGTTACACTACATTTATTTTTATATTCTT
This sequence comes from Hydrochoerus hydrochaeris, assembly GCA_004027455.1. Taxonomy (NCBI): domain Eukaryota; kingdom Metazoa; phylum Chordata; class Mammalia; order Rodentia; family Hydrochaeridae; genus Hydrochoerus; species Hydrochoerus hydrochaeris. The sequence goes on along the minus strand of PVLA01013909.1, from coordinate 8,162 downwards.
TCTCAGCTTTTCACTTTTTCTATCTGCTGTCATTCATAGTTTCCTAAATCATGTGGAATACTTAAAATACCCAAAACATAAAACACGATATCTTAGTTTCGATGTAATTCATAGAAACGTACTCTTTCTCTCTATGTCTGAGTCTTAATCTATTTCATGCAGTAATTACACACACACACACACACACACACAGAGCATCTCAAAAAATTGGTCTATAAGAAAAGGATCTCATACATCTCAGTGAAATATCCTTGAGTTCAATGCTCAATACTGAAAAAAAAATTATTACTTAAGTGGGAAAAATTAGTAGAAAAAATAATTACACGTATTATTTCTACATTTTAAATTTTGTCATTTATTGACTTAAATGTTAAGTAATTAATTTATTTTTTTCTTCTTCAGGGAAAAGCACAACACAGTTCCCCACTACCACAATGTATGTAGTCAAGTTTCCTGCAGCATATCTGGAGTACAACGGGTAAGACTTACTCAGGGAAAACCATTTTTGTGATCATGTTATCACTCCTACCAGTTAAGTATACTAACTGATTCTGGAGAAATGTTTTCAGAATTCGATTCTAAAACTCATGAAAAAAGTAACTATCAGATTTAGTTAAGGAGTAAAAGGGAAATCTTTTATCACAGAGTGACAGGATTTTTTGTTCCTTCAACTCTCAGTTTGTCTTTCATTTCTTCTAGTGTATTCTAAATATTTAAAACTTACAAAAGAATTATTATTCTCATGAAAAAAAGTATCACCTCAAAATGTACTAAAAGGCAGTAGCATCTCAGAAGAGGAAGGTCACTCCTAGCATGATGCAGATTCTATCTCCTTTCCCCCTCATTCTTGATGTTCAGTGCTTTTTGTTGGCCCAGCAGCAGCAGCCATCTTTCCTGCCATGGCCACTTTGGACTGAATCTTCTGCAAACTAAAAGCCAAAATAAACCACTTCTTACTTGTGAGTGGGATTATTTCCCAGTGAGAGTAGAGTCATTGCTAAGACTACTTGACTATGTGATTTAGAAGACTTTAGAACAGGTTTTTGAGGCGGAGCTTGCCAATTTTTGGAGATACCAGCAGCAGAAGCAGCCCTAGAATGATGCAAATCAAGCTTGATAGGGGATTCTAGTTGGAACTCAGAAGACCACAATGCTAACAGAAATAGAGATGGTAAATGTCATGCACAACAGATGAGACCATTACCAACAGGCAGGTGGGAAACCACAGAAGAACAAAGCCATGTCCCTCTGTAGGGACCCTCTCAAAACATGGGTCCACATTCACACTTGCTGTGCCCATTTGGAGAAACAAAACCACCCTATGTTTACTCTGAAATTTCTCAAGTAGAAAATTCCTCTCCTCCCCATTAAATCTTCTGTTCTACCCTTGCTTCCTACTGATTTCCTTTTGTTGCTTGGAATTCAACTCGTTCCCACTGGAGTGAATAAGCAGTCATGATTGCCTAGATAGACCATTCTTAAGTGGTCTCTCTCCCCTCTGCATGATCAACATGCATGCTGCCAAAACCAAGGACAGAATATGCCTCTTTAAAAGGACTTCAGGTCTTATCGTGAGCCCTCAGTGTTTTAAAGAGGCCAGTCTGTGACTTTGGGCTCTCCAATTGTGCACCAAACAGTTTGTGCCAGCTTCAGATTGAGTAAAACTTCTTTCTCTCCCCTCTCTATGCTTTCAGTACCCTCTGTGTCTTTAAGACATTTTCCTATAACTCTGGCTCCCCCCTCCCCATCTGCCACAGCCTCTACTTCTTAGGGGGAGGCACCAGCAGAGCCCAGTGAGAACCCAGGCTGTGTGTACAATTCCAGTAGATGATTTTTACCTTACCCAACTTCCTACTCCTCACTACTGCCATTCACCTTGAAGCATGCCCCTGGGGACCTGATGGTGGGTCACCAAATGACAGCTACCTTGACTCTGCAGCAGTCCTGGGCCTAGGTCCCCAGGCCATGTGATTCCAGGACCAAGAACCCATGTCCAACATCTCCAGCCCACCGCACCATGAGCCCACTCTTTGTCATGGTCTAGCAGCGCTGCATAACAAGCACATGGCACCAGGGTGTTTCCTGTGGTACCCATTCACACAGCTAGGTAACATGCCATGCCGCCGCCACCCTTCCCACTACCCACACTGTCAACTTACTGCGGTGACCTGGCTCCACTAGCAAGGGACTCCATTCCCAGCTCATATCACCACTCACAGTTCTGTGGGTCCAGGCTGCAGGGTTTGAGCTGCCCGGAAGCTGTACATTGGTACTCTGACCTTCCATTATACCCTTTTCCAGCCCTCACCTCATCACACACTGTTCAGACGATTCCCTTGCTTGCTGCCACTCTATACCTGCTCTGTAAGATGGTGAAAACAAAAAAACATAGTCCAAGTACATGTTCTCTCTCAGATATCTCCCAGGTTAGCTAGCCTCTGAGCTTTCTCGTCAGACTCCTAAAAACCCAGGTTTTCCTCCAACTCACAGAGTGTTAACTTTAAATCCCTAGATTAGAGACCATACTACCTTTTGGGGGATTAAATTGACAAAGCTTACAACAAGTTTGCCTTTAATAGGAGACAGCAGGTATCAAAAGCAATGTACACTTGTGCTTTATATATGCTATCTAGGGCTTATATAGCTAACCTTCTATTTTGGGTGTTCAACAACTAAAGTTTAGAAACCAGAACTGGAGAGCTAACTTGGCTAAGAAACTGTCAATATTTTGGCTCTGGCCATTCAAGGTCAATTAGGACCCAGAGTATGAGATTGAGGGCCTTTAAAGAGAGTGTCCCTGACTACTAAGTACAACTATGCTTCTCTTCAGTCTGAAGTACCTAGGGCAGTCACTGCCCCCAGCCCTCATGGCAGTATGAGATACATCTGAAGGTGGGGAATATTATAGACAACTAAGTTAGGAAAATATTCTCGGCATTCAGGTAGGTCTGGATCCTCCAGAAAGTCAAGACAGTGGGTGAAAATGCACCAAAATATGTCCAGAGACACATTTGCTAGAGGCTAGATTTCAAGATAATGACAAAAGTACCAGGCCCACATATACCCCAAGGGATGAGACAAGTGACGACAACTGGTCTAATAAAGTCTAGAAATGTATAGATCACCTCAGAGAGCAAGGAAGAACCTCAGATCTGTCATCTACCTGAAAAGTTCTTTGGTTTTTCCTTGCTTGCTCACTGCACCGATCACTTTCCCACTGGATCAGTATTAACTAAACAGCTATAGTTTTAATCTTATTGGTTGATAAAGGTGAAATTAATTTTAACTCATGCTAGAGGCCCCAGGGACCCCCCCCCCCAACCTTCTGAGACCTTCTTGGTTTTGCGATTGGAGAAAAAACCTGTGCAAACATCTCGGAGACCCCAAACCATCTCGAACACAGAACTTCAGTTAATTCTTATGATACAGGGTAAATTCATTCCCTTCAAATCCCCTTAACATTCAAATTCTCCAAATACTAAAGCCACATGATCCATAAAAGGTGGGTTTAGATCTCTGCACTAGTAATCTGATTGTTCCTCTCGTACACCCGCAGTGCCTAACACCTACACAGTTTTCTGTTCTGTCCTTCTCTCTAACACTCATTATTCAGTTTTTTTAATATAGAAGATGCATTTTGCACTATTCCCTGGTGGCTCTCTTCACAGCCACTTTTTCTCTCTATCTGGATAAACCCTGATACTCCTCAGGTAACAGCTGACCTGCACTGTCTTGCCACAGAGTTTCTGGGGCAACCCACACTACATTGATCAAGTCCTTGCCCCTTACTTGTTCTTCCTTTCACCTCTCTTCTTCTCATCCCATATGGTATATTAGATGGTTTTCTCCTCTGCAGGTCCTCCTATGAATTGTCTTGTAGAGACACCTTATTATTACTACATCCAGACTCAAAGGGATGCCATAAAACTCCCTCTAAGGCTCAGAAGTCTCCCCTATCCATCACCTATCTGGATTTCATTCTTTGCACATATTTTCTGCAATTCCTGCCTCCAGACTATCTCCATTTGATCTTTCCATTCCAATTTCTATCACTAAACCTCTATCACCAATCCCTCTTATTTATGGGAATAATAGGATTCTTCTGCCTCTGAATTCCCAACTTTGCTCTCCTTATAAACCCCTTAGAAAATTTAAAGAGAGACCGCACTGACTCCTAGATCATAAAACTTTTCCTTGTTGCTATGGCTTGTGTCTACATGTCCCCACAAATCCTCTGAGGAGAGCAGACCCATGAGAGAAGCCATTGGAAGTACTATTAGTAAAAGTGTCATGGAGCAAAGTCAGATGAAGCTCACAATTTGCAACAGACTGCCTTGGATGCTGCTCATGGAATGATAGGACTTAATATTTGCCCTGGTGGATTATGAACTTTGCATTGTGGACCCATTCCTTTGTTTCCCCAATTGTGACATTTGGAATGGAAGTACTTTTTGCCACTGACTGTTGCAAGCATTTAACTTTCTTTCATTTGACAGGGGCTCACAGCTAAGAAGTTGCCTTACATCTCAGAGGAGACTTGGGACTTGGACTTTTCAACAGTGCTGAAGCTCTTAAGATTTTCATAACTCCTAGAGGCAGACTAGATACTTTTTTATTAAGGATGTGTATATGTCTTTGGGGGGCCAGGGGCAGAATGTTATGGTTTGTTCCTGTTTGTCCCCTCAAAACAACACTCACACTCTACTCATCCCATAATATTTAAGGTCTCATGACTTCCTTCCACCTTTCACATTTTATCTCCAACCTCTCCTGGTTTTCCACCTGTCTACCCACTGTGACAGGGAAGTCATAGGAAGGTGGGCTTTTTAGAGGTGACTGCATGTAGAGTTTGTGATTTGTTCATTGCCTATTGCTGGGGTTGGTGCTGTGAATGCTGCATCTTCCCCGAGGTGGGTAGTCTGAATACAATCTAAGGGAGGGAAAGAAGCTTGCTTACCCCTTTTGCCCCTTTTGCTCTTGTTGCTTTTGCTGTTTCTGCCACCTTAAACTGCTGTCCCTCTGATACACCATCCTGCCTTGAAGCCAGCTGATTATGGACTGAAACAAAGCCATGTTCATTTACACTGCTGGTCCTGAGAAATGTGGCCACACTTGCATCTGCTCTGCCCTTTTGGAGAAGCACAACCACATTATCTCCACCCTCAAATTCCTTAAGGTAGCAAACTTCTCCCATACCTTTTTAAACTTTTGTTCTACCCTTACTTCCTGCTGATTTTCTTTTTCTAAGAACTCTGTCTGCTCCAATGGGAATGAATAAACAGCCATAGTTGCTTATATAGAGCTTTCTCAAGTGGTCTTTCTTCCTTCTATTTCTTTAACAATAAAGAGCAGGTTCAGAAAGTTTGATGTTCCCCTCAGCAGTTGGGCTCCAGGACATGTGCATTATGCTCTGACAGAAAATTTTCTACATTTTACTCAAGTCATGAGTTTTGCAGGAGACTGAGAATAACCTGATAAAATTTCAAGGCATACCAACATTCAAGTTGTGGCATGAATAATTTTGGGAGCTTTTGGCCAGCTTTACCCTGAAAAATAGAGCAAAAGTCATAGCTGAATGATTTAAAGTTTTGAGTTTGCACAGAAAGGAAGCTCTGGTAAAGTTGGAGCATACAAAAATGGACCAGAAGAGATTACTACTCGGTGGGTGAAAAGATTAACATTGAGAACTCCTACTCTCTGAAACAGGCCAGTTGCAAAAGTTGTAGAGGGCATCATAGGACTGAGTAGGGCTTTACCCTTCCCCAGATTCAGAGTTGGAAAAATGAGTGACTATGCTTTGAGAAGAGAGCCCCTATCAGCCTGCTGGAGAAGAGCTTTGTAGAAAATCACTTACCAGGAAATTAGTTACCCAGTATTTAATTCACAGTGCTCACAGTGTTCATCCAGGTACTCAGAGCTCTCTGCAACTGTAGTAAAAAATGCTGGATATTGCTTTTTCTGGGAGCAGACCCTGGAATCATCTACATGGTTCTGGTTTTTCAGGCATACAGAATGCAAGAGTAGTAGCAGCAAATGTGCTTCCACATATATTTCAGAAGCCCTGGGAGGACAGACAGGGTTCCCATGAGCAACCAGTATGTCAAACAATGCAATTAAAGCCAAAAGTGCAATGGAGGCCATTGGAAGTTGCAAAAGCTAGGAATTTGAAATGTGTAAGAAAGATATAAGGAGTTAGCAAAGCCAGCCCAAGAGTGAAGCCTTAAGTGCTACAGTCCTTGACAGCACCACAGGAGCAGGGCTACAAAGCTCTTTGGATTTCAGATCTCACAGTTTGCACTGAGTGCTAGACACGGAGCCACAGGATTTAATGTTTTCACTGCTGAGTTTCAGTCTTGCTTTTGTCCTATTGCTTTCTCTCCCCCTATCGCGGACCTGGCCAAGAGCCCCAATCTTCCAAACAAGTGTATCATGAAGGTTTAAATAAATGACACAAGTGGTATGAATTTTGGGCTCCAGGAGGATCAAAACCCTCTTGCAGAGTTCTTGACTCTGGGGACTAAGACAAAGAGCTTCTCTGGGCTGCCCATACTTATTGTGTTTTCATACAGAGAGGGGATATGAGGAAAGTGCAGTAAATGAGCAGGACATTGGAAGTCACTTCGAAGACTTCTCCAAGTAGTAAATGATGTCAATTTAGGAGAACGCTTTTATCTCCATGATGACAGTTATGGTAGGAATGAGACAGCAGGAATGAGATGCCTATAGCTGCAGTCTCTATCTATTTAATGGGGGTTGGAGCCAAGCATCCCACAGTTGTGGTCTTATCTTGCCCTTTAAGGTATCTCTGACATCACAGGCCACTAAAGGTCTCAGACTTAACTAGTGATTCACAGAGATTTGCTTACTATGAATCAGTTTCCATCACTAGGCAAGGGGGCTTAGGCCTAGGACAGATTCACAGATAAACATAGAAAGCCAATTAGTTAATTTTAAATCCTGCTCAGAGCCACTGGGTAGTGGTGTCCAACATCCGCCTATCTATCTGTTCTAGAATGGGAATGTTTACATGTGCCTTTGCACATTAGCAGTGTTTAACTTGTTCTGATCAATAGGGGCTACCAGGTAAGAGTTTGCTTCAATTCTTTGAGAAAACTCTGGATTTCAGCTTGTTAAATCTTTGACAACTCTTAATGTGGAACAAATGTGTTTTCCCCAAAGATATGCATGAATCTTTTGGGAGCAGAATAGTATCTGTATGTCATTCAAAGCCTTATGTGCTTATAGGTGGAATTTTTGAGTGACAGGATTATGGTGGTTTATAGTTCACCTGTTGTTAGAAGAAGGGCCTTTTGGGGAAGGTCCCATCAGGCCACAGAGGTGACCTTGAGAGACTTATCTCCTATCCTAGGATCTTCCTTCATTATTTCTGCTTGCAGCCACCCTTGCCCTGAGTAGCAGATCCTTTGATCATGCTGCTCTCCTAATAGCCAGTTGACTATATGTTGGAGTCCAGCTGCGGCAGGGCTCAGGGGTCCCAAAGGTGGTCAGGGAGTCAGCGAGTGAGAGACAGAAGACACTGCACACCAGTATGTGAGTGAATCTGAATCTATTTTATTTTTAGAAGCTGGAGTATATATCTGCTAACTTTTGGCAGTAACTTAAACCCCAAGCAGGAAGCTTTCCAGGCTTAGGGCCAGGCAGGGATAATCTTAAACAATAGGTGTTAATTAACTTTTTTCACCTTTGTTACACTTTAATCTTGTTACTTAATTAGCTTGGGAAATGTACCAGATGCCCACAGGAGGGAGAGATGGAGCGGCAGCTATGAAGCTATCACGCCGCTCCCTACATCTCCTCCCTTATCACTTTATAAGAGTATGGCAGGCCCTGTGAGGACAGCGCCTGTCTTGGGTCAAGGACTCTTCATATGAACCCAACCAGGCCTTACCTGTCATGGGCCTGCAGGACAGCAATTGGTCCTGTGCCTGTCTTAGGTGGCCAGTGGCATAACATATGTGTCCTAGTTGCCCATCTCTGGCTGCCTGTCCAGTGTCTCAGGGCAGTTGTCTCACAGGAATTTTGTAAATCCTCCTCCATGAGCTCTTTCATTTAAAGCTTTTGTATAAACTCTCTCATACTACTCACAGAAGGTAAAATTTCACAATTAGTTTTCACAAAGGGGTTATCTAGAGGGTTTCTAG